>JXCR01142104.1:4319-20303 GCA_002079205.1 Phalaenopsis hybrid cultivar
AGTCCTTCAATTTGTATGCACATAATTCTATTAGATGAACAATACGAATATAAAGCTGATCCTCAGAAGAGATTAAACCTGATAATAAAAGAAACTGTTAAAAAGAAAATCTTTAAATGGTTTTATGCTGGAACTATATATCTTATTTTAGATAGTACTTGGGTAAGTTCGATTCACTGTGTTCTAAAAAAGGGATGAGTGATAGTTGAAGTAAATGAGAAAAATGATTTAGTTGTAATAAGACAAATTACTGGCTGGTAAACTTGTATAGACAATAGAAAATTAAATATGACCACCAGGAAAGATCATTTTCCTTTACCATTTCAAGACCAAATGTTGGATAGATTGACTAGAAAAAAATATTACTGCCTTCAAGATGGATCTATTGGATATCATCATATTCTAATTGCTTTTGAGGATCAAGAGAAAACAACATTTACAAGCCCTTATGGAATATTTGCTTTTCGTAGAATGCTATTTAGACTATGTAATGCANCAAATTTGTATAGACAATAGAAAATTAAATATGACCACCAGGAAAGATCATTTTCCTTTACCATTTCTAGACCAAATGTTGGATAGATTGACTGGAAAAAAATATTACTGACTTCAAGATGGTTCTACTGGATATCATCATATTCTAATTGCTTTTGAGGATCATGAGAAAACAACATTTACAAGCCCTTATGGAATATTTGCTTTTCGTAGAATGCTATTTAGACTATGTAATGCATCTGCGACATTTCAAATATGTATGAGGTAAATTTTTTGTAATTTAATTGAACATGGAATGGAAGTATTTATGGATGATTTTTTTGTATTTGGAATTTCATTTGAATTTTGTTTAAATAATTTATAAAAATTTCTGGAACTATGTGAAAAATTCAATATAGTATTAAAATGAAAAAATGTCAATTTATGGTTGCAGGAGGAATTGTACTTGGGCATAAAATTTCTGAAATGTCATGGAAGTAGATCGAGCAAAAATTCAAGTTATTATGAAATTACCACCTCCAACTCTGGTTAGAGGGGTAAAAAGTTTTCTAGGAGATGCTGGTTCATACAAGCGTTATATAAAAAAATTTTCAAAAATCACTAAGCCATTATTCCAAATTTTAGAAAGGAATACAAAATTTAATTTTAATGAGGTATGCATAAAAGCATTTAAACAATTGAAGGAAAAATTAATCACTGCTCCTATAATAGTTCCACCTAATTTGGAGAAAACATTTGAAATAATGTGTGATGCTAGTGATCATGCTATTAGAGCTATTTTAGGACGAAGGTATAATAAATTTTTTAAAGTAATATANCCACTGCTCCTATAATAGTTCCACCTAATTTGGAGAAAACATTTGAAATAAAGTGTGATGCTAGTGATCATGCTATTAGAGCTATTTTAGGACGAAGGTATAATAAATTTTTTAAAGTAATATATGATGCTAGTAAAACTCTAAATGATGCTCAAATTAATTACACCACTATTGAAATAGAGTTATTAGTTATTTTCGATGCCTTTGATAAGTTTATACCTTACTTAATTGGAGCTAAATGTATAGTGCATATAGACCATTATGCTATCANTTCCATGCCTTTGATAAGTTTATACCTTACTTAATTGGAGCTAAATGTATAGTGCATATAGACCATTCTGCTATCAAAGATTTGAGGTAAAAGAAGGATGCTAAACCGAGATTAATTATATGGATACTTCTGATGCAAGTGTTCGATTTTGTGGTAGTAGATAGAAAGGGAACTGATAATCAAATAACTGATCATTTTTCTAGGCTAGAATAAGAATTATTAATTGATTTTGTAAATAAAGTTTTATAAACTTTCCTTGATGAACAATTATATAATATTGATATAAAGAATATACCGTGGTATGCCAATATAGTACCTTATATTATGAGTGATATTCTACCACCAGATGTAAAGAATCAACAATTAAAGAAATTTATTCATGATTCAANATGCTATCAAAGATTTGACGTAAAAGATGGATGCTAAACCGAGATTAATTATATGGATACTTCTGATGCAGGTGTTCGATTTTGTGGTAGTAGATAGAAAGGGAACTGATAATCAAATAGCTGATCATTTTTCTAGGCCAGAATAAGAAATATTAATTGATTTTGTAAATGAAGTTTTAGAAACTTTCCCTGATGAACAATTATATAATATTGAGATAAAGAATATACCGTGGTATGCCAATATAGTAACTTATATTATGAGTGATATTCTACCACCAGATGTAAAGAATCAACAATTAAAGAAATTTATTCATGATTCAAGATTCTTTTTTTTGGATGACCCACATTTATATAAAGAATGTAAAGATTTGATCATTAAGAGGTGCGTGCCTTACGAAAAAACTAAACAAAAAATTGAACGATGTCATGATTCTGAATTTGGAGGACATTTTGGAACTAGTAGAACCGCACATAAAATCCTACAAGCTGGATTTTGTTGGCCAACTCTTTTTAGATATATTAATGAATATATTAAAACATGTGATCGATGTCAGCGAGTAGGAAATATTTTTATATGAAATGAAATGCCTCTGAATCACACATTGGAAATTGAAATTTTTTAAGTGTGGCGATTAGATTTTATGGGACTGTTTATTCCCTCATTTGGAAATTTATATATATTTCTTACTGTTAATTATATGTNTTTTTTTGGATGACCCACATTTATATAAAGAATGTAAAGATTTGATCATTAAGAGGTGCGTGCCTTACGAAAAAACTAAACAAAAAATTGAACGATGTCATGATTCTGAATTTGGAGGACATTTTGGAACTAGTAGAACTGCACATAAAATCTTACAAGCTAGATTGTATTGGCCAACTCTTTTTAGATATATTAATGAATATATTAAAATATGTGATTGATGTCAGCGAGTAGGAAATATTTTTATATGAAATGAAATGCCTCTAAATCACACATTGGAAATTGAAATTTTTTAAGTGTGGTGATTAGATTTTATGGGACTGTTTATTCCCTCATTTGGAAATTTATATATATTTCTTACTGTTAATTATATGTCTAAATGGATTGAAGCTATTGTTGTACCTAAATAAGATGCTTGAAGTGTTTCAAAATTTTTAAATAAAAAACATTTTTACAAGATATGGAATGTCGAGAGTGATTATTACAGGTGGAGGATTCCATTTTAGGAATAAGAAGATTGAGAAATTGATTAGAAAATATAATATTATGCACAGATTCTCTACTATTTAACATCTCCAAACTAGCGGTCTAGCAGAAATATCAAATCATGAAATAAAACAAATTTTAGAAAATGTCGTAAATCCTTATAAAATTGGATTGCTCTGCTAGATTAGATACTGCATTATGGGCATACAAAACTTCCTATAAGACTCATATTGGAATGTCCCCATATAGGCTTATTTTTGGTAAAACATACCACTTACAAGTAGAATTGGAACATAAAGAGTTTTGGACCATTAAGGAATTTAATTTTAATCTAAATGATGCTGGTGAGAAAAGATTATTGCAACTCAACAAACTTGAGGAGATTAGAAACGAAGCATATGATAATGCAAAAATCTATAAATGGAAAATAAAAATATGGCATGATCAGATGATTATAAAAAAGAACTTTGAACCTGGACAAGAGGTTCTATTATATAATACTAGATTAAGATTATTTCTAGGTAAACTAAAATCTAGATGGTTAGGACCATTCAATGTGATCATAGCCCATCATTATGGAACTGCTGTTATTAAAGATCCTAAAATAGGAAAGATATTTAAAGTTAATGGACATCGATTGAAACATTTTTATGAATGACACATGCTACAATTTAAAGAAATTTTGATGTTGAGTCATCTGGAATAAACGTTAGTACATCGGGTTGCCGACGTTAAACCAAGCATTTTGTGGGAGGTAACCCCCCCCCCACACACACACAGATATCTATATACCTTAGTATTTTGTTTAATAATTGTTCTAAGTAATAGGAAATAATAATACGTTAGAATCCTACACAATCTTATATATCATGAATCAAGACAAATATTAATATTAGATGAAAATTTGGAAATGAATTGAAAAAAAAATGAAACAGACGTAACTATGGCTTTGGCGCCGACAACCTCCAGCATGGTCATCAACGGCGCTAGCATGGGTGTCGATCACACTCTTTTACAGAGCCATGGCGCTGACAATGCCATCAAAGGTGCTGATAGCACCCAATGCAATTTTGACAGTTTAGGAACATTTTGGTGGACTTTTGGCAGGATTTCGCTTCAAAATAACTGCCTTAAGGTCTTTTTAAAGGCATGAAAACCATTTTGAACGACCAGAATCTACCAGATTTCAAAATCCATGGCTTTCAATTCTAGAAACACTTCAAGATAAGGAATTTTCAAATGAAGCAAATTCATTAGTTTTGATGCGCAAAAATTATACGACATTGTGATCACTAAGAAGAGACTTATCAAGGAGAGAGACTTTGTCAACATGGATTGAGTAATACAAGTTCACAGGTTGAGAATATCATAGTATAAAAAGGTTGGGAAGTTCTATGCTACACTACTACTCCAGTAATTGTTCTAGTGGTAAAAGAATTCTATGCTAATCTACATGGAATTAACCAAGGAGTTGTCTTCGTTAGAGGTAAGTGCGTACCATTTACTCCGTCATAAATTAATGATATGTTTATGATATAAAGCGTGTCGATCTATCATTATACAAAAATTATAACAATTATGGATTTGATGTATGATGTATACCAATTTTTGTCGAATGAAAGTGATAATTGGGAAATCAGAGGTGAGGGGTACGTTAGTTTCTCAACTTCACTGCTAAATTCGATATCTAAACAATGACATTTCTTCATCTCTACAAAACTACTCCCTATAATGAAAATTAGTAAAGTTACAAAATAAAGTGAAATTTTAAACTATTGCATTCAAATAGGAAAGCCCATTGATGTGGGATCAATTATTTTTAAATTTATTTTGTGTATTATAAAGAACGAGCCTATGTATGGACTGGGGCATCCTTCTGCAATCTTCTTACTTTGCATTAAATCTCAAGTACCATATGAAATTTGGGAGAAAGTGTTATTACCCTGGGAGCCCATGGATCCTATTGATGGAAACTATATTGGGAATGGAAAAGAAGCGTTGGATATTATCTTGGATCAATCATCACATGCTTTGACACCCTTAATGCCCTGTACAGTTGGAAGTTCACAAGTTTTGGAAAAGAAAATAAAGAAAACAGAAAGAGAACTTTAGAATATCATGGATGTAATAGGAAATCTTACTTACCTTTTTCATCACTTAGATTGGAGGATGAAGAAACACTTTGATCATACGGGATGCATTGAAGCGGTTTTGGTGTAGATCTTTAAGAAGAATGGATGGATCGATGAAATTCGACTAATCAATTCCAGACCAACCCTTCTACAAATTGTACGTATATTACCAGTTTATGGGAGATATTAAAGGATGAGACAGTACTGAAGATGAAGAAGAGTAATCGAAGAAGTTCGAATTTCCATTGTTTAAAATTAATTATGTATTTAATGTAATTGTGTTGGATTTGCTTTGTTTTAAAAGTCCTATAACTTTAATTGTATGTATAGTTTAGTTTTCAGTGTTCTACTTTTGTGGCTTGATTTTGATGTTGAATTATAGTGTGATTTTCTTTATGTATGTGTGTGATTAAAAATACATGTTTGTACAAATTTGGAATTTCATATATAAAAGTTGGTTTTGTGTTGTTTGTAAAAATATTTGTTTGTGGACTATTTAAGGAGGAATATTATTGTTTAAAAAGACTAATTAGATGTTGAATGGAATTTTAAATAATTGTTGTGCAAAAATTATGAAAATTTTTTATTTTTGGCACTGGCGCCGACGGCGCCCGAGACCTGAAAATCCCCAAATAGCTTGAAATTTTCGCTGAACGCCCCTTTTACCCCTTTGGGACCACCTTCAACCTTCAGTTTACACCCATAGGGCTTGCAAAAACTTGAATTTAAAGGGATTAGAAGAGAAAAGGAGTTTGTATTTCATCTTTTCTCGGTAAGCGCTACACTTTGAACTAAAAAAATTTATTTTCACGAAGGAGTTCTCCTACATTACGAAGATCCAAAATTTTAAAATTTTTAAAGAGATTTTAAGAAAATCCTTTGGTGAAGAACATTTACTTAGTGGTTTTAAATTTAGAACGTTCCACATTGTGATTTTTGAAATTTTTAAAATTTATTTGGATTTTATCAATTTTTCTTCTTTCTTTCAAAAATTACAATGACACCAAGGATGAGCAAAGGAAGGAGGAAATTGGAATTTGATGACCAAAATTCATCAATTATAAAGCTAGCATTCATTTCAATAGTCTACTAATTACAAAAAAAATAATTCTGAATCAAGCATTTAAAAATCTTTGTGGTGAAGTCGAAAGATTAATTGTTGCTCAGCAGTGGGAGAATTTTGTTACTTTACTGTCGAGGCTGTTTTTGGTATAGTCATGTAGTTCTATGTTGATTTTAAGGAGACTTCTGATGACCACGTCTATGTTTGTAGTAAAATGGTTGAATTCACCCCAAGGAAGATTAATGAATTTTATCAGTTGCGAGAAGCATTTCTCTGTAAGTACAACACAATCTCTGCTAGAAACGAGGCTTTGGATGAAGTTATTTTATTTCGTGCTGGTGGAAGAGGAGTTTGGAAAGTGAAGAATAATGTTAAGGTAAACTTCCTTGCTTCTATGTTAAATGTGATATCCAAAGTCTGTCATTATTTTATATCTACCAGAATGATACGTACGAATCACCATTGTGAAGTTACTAAGGATAGAGCTATCCTAAACTTCTGTATCCAATTGATGGGCACTCTAGATGTTGTATCTATAATCTATAAGAACATTCGTTCTATTGCTATGAGTGAGATGACTGGTGGATTCGCACACCTTCCCTGATTTTCACAATATGTGAGCAGTCAGGAGTTGATTTTAAAATTGATGAGGAAAGGATTAAGCCTCTTAAAACTATTGGGCCAGCAAACATTAAAACCTATGAATCTCATGTTGGATGGAGAACGGGAAGTAGGAGTAGGGATATTCCTTCTACTTCTAGCAACCCTACTCTCCAGGAACTTATGAAACAGATGATGATCCAACAAGGGGATATTTTAAGGATGGAGAGCAGGATTGAAAATTTAGAGGCCAAGAATGCCCATAATGATAATTTAACAAAACAAAAGTTTGAATATGATGCTGCATATGATGATGCTATGGTGAGATACATGAGGGGTGACCACTAAGTACAATTTTTTAGTCACCCTATCTTTACCCTTTATCAATAGCAAAACTTTGATATAGAAGAAGAAGAAGAATAATAATAAGAGGATGAGTGAAGATGTCGACTTAGTCATAGTTTTAATCTTTTATTTAGTTTATTGTTTGTTGCATTTTGTTATTGTTACTATTTGTTAGTTTGTTAAATGTGAAACTTTGATTTGTATTGAATGTTGCGTTTTGAATTATAATCTATAGAGATGTTGTTGAATTGAAATTTATTTTAGTACTGTTATTTGTTTTTAGTACTTTGTTCTATTTATTTTTAGTTAACACTTTCTCGGCACATATTTGTATGCATATTATGTGTTATTTAATGTTTTAAGTTTTTTAGCTTTTCAAATTAGCACCTGCAATATTTCAGAGTTAAGNCCTAGTCACCCTATCTTTACCCCTTATCAACAACAAAACTTTGATGTAGAAGAAGAAGAAGAATAATAATAAGGGGATGAGTGAAGATGTCGACTTAGTCATAGTTTTAATCTTTTATTTAGTTTATTGTTTGTTGCATTTTGTTATTGTTACTATTTGTTAGTTTGTTAAATGTGAAACTTTGATTTGTATTGAATGTTGCGTTTTGAATTATAATCTATAGAGATGTTGTTGAATTGAAATTTATTTTAGTACTGTTATTTGTTTTTCGTACTTTGTTCTATTTATTTTTAGTTAACACTTTCTCAGCACATATTTGTATGTATATTATGTGTTATTTAATGTTTTAAGTTTTTTAGCTTTTCAAATTAGCACCTGCAATATTTCAGAGTTAAGTTTCAAAAATAGAATCTTCAACAAGTATGTATTTTCTTTATGTATTGACTGTTTTCATTCACCCTGTAATTTCAATTTTTCATGCTTAGTCTTTTAAAAATTTAAGTTTGGGGGGAAGAAAAATTCATTTTTAAAAGAAAGAAACTAAATTTTATTTGTCCTCAATGAGCTATAATTTAAAATTNTTTCACCTGTAATTTCAGTTTTTTCATGCTTAGTCTTTTAAAAATTTAAGTTTGGCGGGAAGAAAAATTCATTTTTAAAAGAAAGAAACTAAATTTTATTTGTCCTCAATGAGCTATAATTTAAAATTTTTAATTTAACATGACCTGTGGTAGTAGGGCCTAATTTTTGATAACTATATTTTTGTTTCTAGATATATAGTAAGCTTAAGTAAAAACTTTCAATAATAAAGGTTAATTCTAGATATTAAGGTATTTGGTGTGAGAGAATAAGACTATGTTTTCCATTTTAAGTAAAGGAAATCGTATTTTTACAGTATTAACTTATAAGAAGAAAATAATGAAACCTTATGAAAAATTTTTAAAGCTAATATGAATTTATAAAGTGAAGGAATGCGAAAAGATTTTAATTTTAAGAAGTGGATAGTGAAGTTCAAAATCATTAAAAGGCTATCTAGATATAATAATCCTCACATGAAAAAGAAAAAAAAAGAGGATTGAAAATGATACTGAAAGAAAAGAAAAAGAAAAAAGAAAAGAAAAGAATAATATGTGNAGGATAGTGAAGTTCAAAATCATTAAAAGGCTATCCAGATATAATAATCTTCACATGAAAAAGAAAAAAAAAAGAGGATTGAAAATGATACTGAAAGAAAAGAAAAAGAAAAAAGAAAAGAAAAGAATAATATGTGAGGAGAAGCTTGAGGAGATGCCTAATCAAAAATTGGCTTCACTTAAATTAACTGAAGGAAGAAGGCTTGGCTACATTCTCTAAACTTGTATTTAAGTATTAGCATATTTACTAATAAAGTTTTCTTGAAGTTCTTTTTCATATGGATATTTTAAGTGACTTTAATATAATAATTTGCAATTTTCTTTAAAAGGAATAGAGATTCAAAAATGGTAGACTTGATTGATAGATATTCTTATACCTTTTGGATCAACTTGAGTTATTTTAGTTTCTTTTTAAGTTATGCTATGATATTTAGTAGACCAAAATACAAAAATCTAGAAGTTAAATACATTGTCTATAAGTCAAATTTTTATGCAGTAAAGGAGTTACTTGAGGACAAGTAACATTTAATTTTGATGGATTTTGATATAACAAAAATATATGCATTTTTAGACTTATATTTTATAATCATTTTTGGTGATATTGAGCTTTAAAGGAAGTTATTTTTAATGTTTTATTGAAGGTTGATGATTTTTAGCACTTGGAGTAAAAAGGAAGCAAAAATGATGAAATTTGGAGTCAAAATGACATTTTAAAAGTAAAACTCGGCGCCGACAACGCCAGTAAGGACGCCGACGGTGCCAGCATGAAGGAGGAGTCCAGAATAGTGGAGGCACCAATGACACTAGACTGGTCAGCAAAGACACCATTTAACTGAGAGCACATAAATTAATTCGGACAACAGGCGTCGACGACGCCATCGTGGGTGCCGAGGGTGCCAATGTTGGTGTTGGGCAAATTTCTAGAATATTTTCTAAATTTGGATGCTTTTTGAAAAGTTATTGGATACACCTCTTGGAAAACTGACATTATGCTTTATTTAGAGTAAAAATTGATTTGAAAAGGGGGGGGGGTAGTGTGTCATTGAGCCTTCTTGAGTGTTGCATTGTGTGTATTGTTTAGTGTGGTGAGTCTAAGTGTGGTTTCTCCTAAGAGTTGTTAGAGTGGGAGAGAAGTGAGATATTTCTTCTTCCTTACATTTTTGAAGGTAGAATCAAGAGTCTTGTAAAGAGAGAAAGAGTATAAGACAGGCTAGAAGGGATTTACTTTGAGGAAGAGTTAAAGATAATTAGTGTTTGTTTATTATTGCTATATAAACTTTCTTTTATTTTTGAAATTCATATTTTTTTGTATATTACTCATGAAGCCTGAGTAGTTTTCTTTGTCTTTCTCCCAACTATGAGATATGGTGAAATGAAGAGATAATTTAGATGTGCCAATTTTAAAATATAAAATAAATTGTGATGATTTTTTACTCCATTCTTAATTTACTTTTCAATTTGGCCAATTGAAATGTTAACATCTGTTGTGAAACATACTATTTGAGAAATGGAGTAAGAGTTTACATCGAAGTAAGAACCCATTCAATTCCATGAAGGAGTGTTTCGTTCATGGAATTGGGTGCAAATAAATAAAGAAATATATATTCTGGGCAAAGAATTGGAGATTCTAGGGTGACAAACTAAAATCCACAATTTGGTCTTAGTGTTTATGAACTAAAGCCAACGTTAGCCTTCAGGAGAAAGGAACTGGGAGCTTTGAAATGGAAGCCAATATCCTCCCAGCCTAACCATGGATTTAGAGACTAAACCTGATATTATACAACAATTCTCTATAACACTTGACTATTGACAGATAATTAAAATTGCTTCTATTGGCACAATGCAAATTCAAAATATTTATCTCTCTCATTTAACGAAAAACTCATTGTAGTGGGAAATATGCTTTCTTATATTAGATAACTTCATCATAGAAACATAGTTTGGTAATTATTGTTTAGTTTTTCTTTACAGTTTTACTAGTAGTTGATAATTTAGTTTTGATAGCACCTTAATTATTCAAAATTAGTGGAGTAGATTTGATTTATTGTTGTGACTTTACCAAATTAAATTTCCATTTTGAATTTAAACCTTCCTTGTGGGAACGATATTTGGGGCTTAATCCAAAAGTCATGTATTACTTGATAACGATACGTATACTTGCATAGAATCTCAACATAAATTGCTTCATTTTCTTATTCATAAAATAAAGAACCAAGTTTTTGGCATTGATGCAAGGCAGAGTCAACTTTATTAATTTTACACAACTATAATTTTGTGGATCAATTATTTATTGATCGGGATCAAGCAATGGACAGAGCCATTGAAGAGTGTCTGCCGCACGTTAGACATAAATTATGCCAATGACATATATACAAGAAATTATCTCCAAAAGTCCAGTGTGGTGTGTGAAGTAAGAGAGTCAATGATCTTTTTAATAAATGCATGGGTATATGTCCCTCTGAAAAGGAGTTTGAAGAAACCTAGGGTACAATGATTGAGAAAGGAAATCTGCATTAGAATGCTTGGTTGGATAATTTGTATAATATCAGACATAAGTGGTCAACGATCGTCTATAAGGAAATATTTGGAATGAGAGTGCTATCAACTCAAAGAAGTGAGTTGACTAAGAACATTTGTCATCGTGTTTCCAATCCAACAAGCACCCTCCCTGAAAGTTTTTTGGGTCTTTAAAATGTCATGAAATCTTGGCGAAGGAATGAGAAAGATGAAAATTTTAAATGTAAACCGTCTACAATTGTTCACGCTGTAAAAAGTAGTCCCATGTTTAGGCAAGTTGCTTTAGTTTATACGAGGAATTTATATTCAATGTTTGAAGTAGAGTTACTTTGGTTTGTGTGGACTTGCTGTGGAGTGCTCTACCAATGGGGATTCAAAATTTTACCATAGAAACTTAGATAATAAGGACACAGATAAACCCTGGATTGCTTAACTTGTCATAAGTTATTATGAAATTACTTGCAGTTGCAAAAGATTTGAAATGATGATTTTTATTTGCGCTCACACTAACGGTTCTTAATGTTGAAAATATAACAAAGATCGCTGATAAATATATATTATTACCGTGGTTTGTTCATGCAAAAATGAACATATATAATATTAATGGTTATAAACATCTCAAAGTGTTACAAAATGTTACCATGTTCTTCAAGTGGACTCATATATTGCACACATGTTAAAAAATTTGCATATCAGAACAGTACCACAACAGAAGGCAATGAATTGGCTAAGATGTATGTGTTGGAGACATTCAAGAAACTAACAATCGATGTTGATGTCATATTGAAAGGGGCAGACTCTCTAGAAAAGCCAAAATCAAATAAGAAAAAGGCAACAAATAAAGAGCAATTTGAATGACCCAACGAAGTTGCACTTAAAAGGAATATATAATTCAAGGTTATAAGGTTATTGAGAGAAGAAAAATGGAGTAAAAAGTAAGCGTTGCCTACACTCATAAACATGTGTTGCGCATGCTGCTTTACTACTCCCTAACATGAAACATTATATTACAGAAAAGGAGAAAGAAGCTAGTTCGAGTTAAGATACAGATCCCCCATGCGATCCAAACTTGTTTGCAATGTCAGATCATTATAGTCAAGTACATAACTTAAAAATTCAAAACAATTTGGGATATTGCATTAATTCTGATTATACATATCTACTTACATTCACTCATAATTACTGAAAATCAATATGAATTGCCTACATCACAACACACATACACATATACAAGCTTACTGATGGACCTAGATAATGATATGTGAAATGCAAAGAAACTGCCACGTGTTGTTTCCATTTGATTTAACTAAAACATGAATTGAACGATTTACCTAAATCAATGTATTGTTTGAGATTTTCTTAGCAGAATTAGAGATATTTTTGTTTATTTGAACAACTCAATGTTTTCTCCATGAGGTTTTTTTGTTATTCTAGTTTCTAAGGTGTTATTAGAATTTTGATTGTGTTATCCGTGTAATATTGTGGTACTGTTTGAAGATAGATTGTGGATTTAGTTATTACCTTTTTTACTTTTGTGTTATTGAGGTGTTATTCTGGTGTTATTCTTGTATCATTGTAGTTTCTGTGGTGTTAATAATGTTGTTGTCCTGCATTATTGTGGTATGGATGTATTATCATGGTGCTAAAGTGATTTGACTAACGGACAAACATTATTAAAAAAATGGCAACATTGCAAATGCAAATGAAAAGCCCAATCCATATCTAATAAATTCCAAGGCCTAATAGTACATCAACAATAAAATAGTAAAAAAATAGAAATAATACTGTAACACTATTGAATTAATGTCGTAATACAAACAACATCAAACATCCTCAGCGCACATGAAATACTGTTGTACCGCGGGTGTATTAGAATATTTTGCGTGTTATCCAAGCCCCCATGGTGATGTTGGAATCTTCCATCATAAAACCCGAAAACTAATTTAATACTACTGAAATAATACCTTAATACGACCACCATGAGACATCCCTATCTCAGATGGAATATAACAAGGAGTGATTGGAATATTCTGCGGTTGTATTCTAGCCTCTGCAGACGTAGTGTGGTTGTACCAATGTGGTGTTGCTGGTGTGTTAGAATATTCTGCTGTTTATATTCTGGCCCTTGCGGTTGTACCACAAATATTACAAGCGGTGATTGGAATTTTCTCAGGTTGTACTCATGTCGTATCGAGTTCATATTGGAATATCATGTTGGTTAAGCAAATATATTTTGTTACCCATNCCACCTGAAAACGAGCTTGGTCAAATTCACACCTAGACTTCACATCAAGGCCAGGGATTCAATCCCTAGCCTCCTTAGACCCCAACGAACGTGCCGAGCACCTCTGATCGAACATTCCCTTCTCAGAGCAAAGGTATAAAACTCCTCCTCCCGAGCTTATTTTGATCCTCCATTTACTTAAACTTCATTTCATGGTACCTAAGCCGTATAGATGTGTTCGTCTCGCTTAGACGAGTCCATAGGATCAAACCCGAAGCGATTTGGTTGAGTCTAGGCCGAGATCTTAAGGTTTTAGTCTGGACGGGCACGTGATCACTCTATCGGGGACGATGACGGGGAGCCGTTCGATCAAGCGTGTATCAAACAGACGGGAGAGATTGAGCCGGACAGCGCTTTGAGACGTGAATAGCGGGCCGAGTCTGCAAGCTACGTGGACGGCGGCGTCCAACCAAAGCGCGCCACGCATGCTTCCGAAGCCAACATAGGATGAGGTGGCACGCGCGGTTTAAATAGAAAAATAGGGGTATTTTCTTATTTATTTAATCCCCAAAACTTCAAAAATACATAACTTTGTGTAGTAAAATTACAAAAATAAAATAAAAATACCCTCTTGCTCAGTGAACAGGGAGAATAATGTGAAATAAATTTTAAGCTCATTTCATGCATAAAATATTTTTATTTAACTAAATACTATCTGGAATCATTTGATTCTCCATGCATATTGACACATCATCTTGGCTTGAAATTTTTANATTTTCCTAGTACTGTTGAAGTTAATCCAAGAGATCAGAATAAGAAGCAAATTAAAGCTATTCAATTACGAAGTGGAAAAGAAGTAGAAAGAAAAATCCAAAGAGAAACTGAACTTGAGAAGGAGAAGGTAGAAATTGAAAGCGACAATGATGAAAATAACCAAATACAAATTTCCTTAGAAAAACCACCACTTTCATTCCCTCAACAATTGAAACAAAAGAATAAAGATAAAAAATTTACAAAATTTTTTGAAATCCTTAAAAAGTTAACAATACATATTCTTTTCATTGAGCTTTGGAATAAATTCTAAGTTATGTGAAATTTATGAAAGATATATTAAACAAGAAAAAGAAGTTGCAGCTCACGAGACCATTGCACTCAGTGAAGAGTGTAACACAATTATTTAGAAAAAACTTCTTAAAAAGTTGAAAGATTCTGGTAGTTTTACTATACCTTGTGCTATTGGTGAAATTTTTTTGGGAAAAGCCCTATGTGATCTATGAGCTAGTTTTAATCTTATGCCTCTATCAAATTTTAAACGTTTTGATTTAGGAGAGATTTCCACTACTACTGTAACTCTTCAGTTAGCTGATCGATTAATAACTTATCCTCAAGGAGTTATAGAAGATGTATTAGTGAAAGTGGATAAATTTATTTTTCCAGTAGACTTTACTGTATTAGATATGGAGGAAGATAAAAAGATTCCTATTATTTTGTGGAGACCATTTCTTGCAACAGGGAGAGCTGTGATAGATGTGCAAAAGGAGAAATAATAAAGAGAGTCAATGATCTAGACGTAACATTTAATATAGCTAAAACTATAAAATATCANAATTTTAAATGTAAACCGTCTACAATTGTTCACGCTGTAAAAAGTAGTCCCATGTTTAGGCAAGTTGCTTTAGTTTATACGAGGAATTTATATTCAATGTTTGANCAGCAAAATATGTCTTCCCCAGCTAAACCAATCTTCTTTCCTTAGAATTAAACAACAAAGCCATAGCACCTCAAGGTTGCTTTCTTGTGCAACGTAAAGCCTCACCTTATCTTTAGGCCTTTGCATAGCCCTGCTATACAATATAAGCCCTAACTCGTCTTAGGATTGCGAGGTTGTCGTTTGTCACGACCTAAATCCTCACATCTTCCAGGCTATTTGTGTAATGATTTCACATGAATGTAAGCCCTAACTAATAAAATTGGCAGGATAAAACACTTAAATATTTCTCCTCAAAACTGAAGCCAAATATTAGGATAGCTTGGGAAGTCTCCGAGATTCTCCTCTGGATCCATGACAACCCCTAGTTCTTCTTCCTTTAAATTCTACAATAAAATGTTCCAAATTTGAACCAATCCCCTTTCACACCTCTATGTTCGATTTCTACAAAATGTTCCAAATTTGAACCAATCCCCTTTCACACCTCTACGTCTGATCTCATTGAAAATCTACCCTTTGAAATTCCTTGAAGATGATATTTCTTTATTTTTATCAAGAGTCTTCTTAAGTGACTTTGGTCATTTAAGATGTAATTACTATAGGGGCTTGCCCTTTTAGGAAGCATGTCCGAACCCAGCTTAATATAAACCCTATTTAATCCTTTTTATTAAATAGGGGAACTTGTCGGCAA
>JXCR01142104.1:24331-38593 GCA_002079205.1 Phalaenopsis hybrid cultivar
TAGATTAGATACTGCATTATGGGCATACAAAACTTCCTATAAGACTCATATTGGAATGTCCCCATATAGGCTTATTTTTGGTAAAACATACCACTTACAAGTAGAATTGGAACATAAAGAGTTTTGGACCATTAAGGAATTTAATTTTAATCTAAATGATGCTGGTGAGAAAAGATTATTGCAACTCAACAAACTTGAGGAGATTAGAAACGAAGCATATGATAATGCAAAAATCTATAAATGGAAAATAAAAATATGGCATGATCAGATGATTATAAAAAAGAACTTTGAACCTGAACAAGAGGTTCTATTATATAATACTAGATTAAGATTATTTCTAGGTAAACTGAAATCTAGATGGTTAGGACCATTCAATGTGATCATAGCCCATCATTATGGAACTGCTGTTATTAAAGATCCTNGACAAGAGGTTCTATTATATAATACTAGATTAAGATTATTTCTAGGTAAACTAAAATCTAGATGGTTAGGACCATTCAATGTGATCATAGCCCATCATTATGGAACTGCTGTTATTAAAGATCCTGAAATAGGAAAGATATTTAAAGTTAATGGACATCGATTGAAACATTTTTATGAATGACACATGCTACAATTTAAAGAAATTTTGATGTTGAGTCATCTGGAATAAACATTAGTACATCGGGTTGCCGACGTTAAACCAAGCATTTTGTGGGAGGTAACCCCCCCCCCACACACACACAGATATCTATATACCTTAGTATTTTGTTTAATAATTGTTCTAAGTAATAGGAAATAATAATACCTTAGAATCCTACACAATCTTATATATCATGAATCAAGACAAATATTAATATTAGATGAAAATTTGGAAATGAATTGAAAAAAAAATGAAACAGACGTAACTATGGCTTTGGCGCCGACAACCTCCAGCATGGTCATCGACGGCGCTAGCATGGGTGTCAATCACACTCTTTTATAGAGCCATGGCGCTGACAATGCCATCAAAGGTGCTGATAGCACCCAATGCGATTTTGACAGTTTAGGAACCTTTTGGTGGACTTTTGGCAGGATTTCGCTTCAAAATAACTGCCTTAAGGTCTTTTTAAAGGCATGAAAACCATTTTGAACGACCAGAATCTACCAGATTTCAAAATCCATGGCTTTCAATTCTAGAAACACTTCAAGATAAGGAATTTTCAAATGAAGCAAATTCATTAGTTTTGATGCGCAAAAATTATATGACATTGTGATCACTAAGAAGAGACTTATCAAGGAGAGAGACTTTGTCAATCATGGATTGAGTAATACAAGTTCACAGGTTGAGAATATCATAGTATAAAAACGTTGGGAAGTTCTATGCTACACTACTACTCCAGTAATTGTTCTAGTGGTAAAAGAATTCTATGCTAATCTACATGGAATTAACCAAGGAGTTGTCTTCGTTAGAGGTAAGTGCGTACCATTTACTCCGTCATAAATTAATGATATGTTTATGATATAAAGCGTGTCGATCTATCATTATACAAAAATTATAACAATTATGGATATTATGTATGATGTATACCAATTTTTGTCGAATGAAAGTTATAATTGGGAAATCAGAGGTGAGGGGTACGTTAGTTTCTCAACTTCACTGCTAAATTCGATATCTAAACAATGACATTTCTTCATCTCTACAAAACTACTCCCTATAATGAAAATTAGTAAAGTTACAAAATAAAGTGAAATTTTAAACTATTGCATTCAAATAGGAAAGCCCATTGATGTGGGATCAATTATTTTTAAATTTATTTTGTGTATTATAAAGAACGAGCCTATGTATGGACTGGGGCATCCTTCTGCAATCTTCTTACTTTGCATTAAATCTCAAGTACCATATGAAATTTTGGAGAAAGTGTTATTACCTTGGGAGCCCATGGATCCTATTGATGGAAACTATATTGGGAATGGAAAAGAAGCGTTGGATATTATCTTGGATCAATCATCACATGCTTTGACACCCTTAATGCCCTGTACAGTTGGAAGTTCACAAGTTTTGGAAAAGAAAATAAAGAAAACAGAAAGAGAACTTTAGAATATCATGGATGTAATAGGAAATCTTACTTACCTTTTTCATCACTTAGATTGGAGGATGAAGGAACACTTTGATCATACGGGATGCATTGAAGCAATTTTGGTGTAGATCTTTAAGAAGAATGAATGGATCGATGAAATTCGACTAATCAATTCCAGACCAACCCTTCTACAAATTGTACGTATATTACCAGTTTATGGGAGATATTAAAGGATGAGACAATACTGAAGATGAAGAAGAGTAATCGAAGAAGTTGGAATTCCCATTGTTTAAAATTAATTATGTATTTAATGTAATTGTGTTGGGTTTGCTTTGTTTTAAAATTCCTATAACTTTAATTGTATGTATAGTTTAGTTTTCAGTGTTCTAGTTTTGTGGCTTGATTTTGATGTTGAATTATAGTGTGATTTTCTTTATGTATGTGTGTGATTAAAAATACATGTTTGTACAAATTTGGAATTTCATATATAAAAGTTGGTTTTGTGTTGTTNAAACACTTTGATCATACGGGATGCATTGAAGCGGTTTTGGTGTAGATCTTTAAGAAGAATGGATGGATCGATGAAATTCGACTAATCAATTCCAGACCAACCCTTCTACAAATTGTACGTATATTACCAGTTTATGGGAGATATTAAAGGATGAGACAGTACTGAAGATGAAGAAGAGTAATCGAAGAAGTTCGAATTTCCATTGTTTAAAATTAATTATGTATTTAATGTAATTGTGTTGGATTTGCTTTGTTTTAAAAGTCCTATAACTTTAATTGTATGTATAGTTTAGTTTTCAGTGTTCTACTTTTGTGGCTTGATTTTGATGTTGAATTATAGTGTGATTTTCTTTATTTATGTGTGTGATTAAAAATACATGTTTGTACAAATTTGGAATTTCATATATAAAAGTTGGTTTTGTGTTGTTTGTAAAAATATTTGTTTGTGGACTATTTAAGGAGGAATATTATTGTTTAAAAAGACTAATTAGATGTTGAATGGAATTTTAAATAATTGTTGTGCAAAAATTATGAAAATTTTTTATTTTTGGCATTGGCGCCGACGGCGCCCGAGACCTGAAAATCCCCAAATAGCGTGAAATTTTCGCTGAACGCCCCTTTTACCCCTTTGGGACCACCTTCAACCTTCAGTTTACACCCATAGGGCTNCTGGCGCCGACGGCGCCCGAGACTTGAAAATCCCCAAATAGCTTGAAATTTTCGCTGAACGCCCCTTTTACCCCTTTGGGACCACCTTCAACCTTCAGTTTACACCCATAGGGCTTGCAAAAACTTGAATTTAAAGGGATTAGAAGACAAAAGGAGTTTGTATTTCATCTTTTCTCGGTAAGCGCTACACTTTGAACTAAAAAAATTTATTTTCACGAAGGAGTTCTCCTACATTACGAAGATCCAAAATTTTAAAATTTTTAAAGAGATTTTAAGAAAATCCTTTGGTGAAGAACATTTACTTAGTGGTTTTAAATTTAGAACGTTCCACATTGTGATTTTTGAAATTTTTAAAATTTATTTGGATTTTATCAATTTTTCNGTTAGTGATTTTAAATTTAGAACGTTCCACATTGTGATTTTTGAAATTTTTAAAATTTATTTGGATTTTATCAATTTTTCNAACGGCGCTAGCATGGGTGTCGATCACACTCTTTTACAGAGCCATGGCGCTGACAATGCCATCAAAGGTGCTGATAGCACCCAATGCAATTTTGACAGTTTAGGAACATTTTGGTGGACTTTTGGCAGGATTTCGCTTCAAAATAACTGCCTTAAGGTCTTTTTAAAGGCATGAAAACCATTTTGAACGACCAGAATCTACCAGATTTCAAAATCCATGGCTTTCAATTCTAGAAACACTTCAAGATAAGGAATTTTCAAATGAAGCAAATTCATTAGTTTTGATGCGCAAAAATTATACGACATTGTGATCACTAAGAAGAGACTTATCAAGGAGAGAGACTTTGTCAACATGGATTGAGTAATACAAGTTCACAGGTTGAGAATATCATAGTATAAAAAGGTTGGGAAGTTCTATGCTACACTACTACTCCAGTAATTGTTCTAGTGGTAAAAGAATTCTATGCTAATCTACATGGAATTAACCAAGGAGTTGTCTTCGTTAGAGGTAAGTGCGTACCATTTACTCCGTCATAAATTAATGATATGTTTATGATATAAAGCGTGTCGATCTATCATTATACAAAAATTATAACAATTATGGATTTGATGTATGATGTATACCAATTTTTGTCGAATGAAAGTGATAATTGGGAAATCAGAGGTGAGGGGTACGTTAGTTTCTCAACTTCACTGCTAAATTCGATATCTAAACAATNTTTTTCCTAGTACTGTTGAAGTTAATCCAAAAGATCAGAATAAGAAGCAAATTAAAGCTATTCAATTACAAAGTGGAAAAGAAGTAGAAAGAAAAATCCAAAGAGAAATGGAACTTGAGAAGGAGAAGGTAGAAATTGAAAGCGACAATGATGAAAATAACCAAATACAAATTTCCTTAGAAAAACCACCACCTTCATTTCCTCAACAATTGAAACAAAAGAATAAAGATAAAAAATTTACAAAATTTTTGGAAATCCTTAAAAAGTTAACAATACATATTCTTTTCATTGAGCTTTGGAACAAATTCTAAGTTATGTGAAATTTATGAAAGATATATTAAACAAGAAAAAGAAGTTGTAGCTCACGAGACCATTGCACTCAGTGAAGAGTGTAACACAATTATTTAGAAAAAACTTCCTAAAAAGTTGAAAGATTCTGGTAGTTTTACTATACCTTGTGCTATTGGTGAAATTTTTTTAGGAAAAGCCCTATGTGATCTATGAGCTAGTTTTAATCTTATGCCTCTATCAAATTTTAAACGTTTTGATTTAGGAGAGATTTCCACTACTACTGTAACTCTTCAGTTAGCTGATCGATTAATAGCTTATCCTCAAGGAGTTATAGAAGATGTATTAGTGAAAATGGATAAATTTATTTTTCCAGTAGACTTTACTGTATTAGATATGGAGGAAGATAAAAAGATTCCTATTATTTTGTGGAGTCCATTTCTTGCAACAGGGAGAGCTGGGATAGATGTGCAAAAAGGAGAAATAATAAAGAGAGTCAATGATCTAGACGTAACATTTAATATAGCTAAAACTATAAAATATCATGCGATAGAAAACGNGGGAGAAAGTGTTATTACCCTGGGAGCCCATGGATCCTATTGATGGAAACTATATTGGGAATGGAAAAGAAGCGTTGGATATTATCTTGGATCAATCATCACATGCTTTGACACCCTTAATGCCCTGTACAGTTGGAAGTTCACAAGTTTTGGAAAAGAAAATAAAGAAAACAGAAAGAGAACTTTAGAATATCATGGATGTAATAGGAAATCTTACTTACCTTTTTCATCACTTAGATTGGAGGATGAAGAAACACTTTGATCATACGGGATGCATTGAAGCGGTTTTGGTGTAGATCTTTAAGAAGAATGGATGGATCGATGAAATTCGACTAATCAATTCCAGACCAACCCTTCTACAAATTGTACGTATATTACCAGTTTATGGGAGATATTAAAGGATGAGACAGTACTGAAGATGAAGAAGAGTAATCGAAGAAGTTCGAATTTCCATTGTTTAAAATTAATTATGTATTTAATGTAATTGTGTTGGATTTGCTTTGTTTTAAAAGTCCTATAACTTTAATTGTATGTATAGTTTAGTTTTCAGTGTTCTACTTTTGTGGCTTGATTTTGATGTTGAATTATAGTGTGATTTTCTTTATGTATGTGTGTGATTAAAAATACATGTTTGTACAAATTTGGAATTTCATATATAAAAGTTGGTTTTGTGTTGTTTGTAAAAATATTTGTTTGTGGACTATTTAAGGAGGAATATTATTGTTTAAAAAGACTAATTAGATGTTGAATGGAATTTTAAATAATTGTTGTGCAAAAATTATGAAAATTTTTTATTTTTGGCACTGGCGCCGACGGCGCCCGAGACCTGAAAATCCCCAAATAGCTTGAAATTTTCGCTGAACGCCCCTTTTACCCCTTTGGGACCACCTTCAACCTTCAGTTTACACCCATAGGGCTTGCAAAAACTTGAATTTAAAGGGATTAGAAGAGAAAAGGAGTTTGTATTTCATCTTTTCTCGGTAAGCGCTACACTTTGAACTAAAAAAATTTATTTTCACGAAGGAGTTCTCCTACATTACGAAGATCCAAAATTTTAAAATTTTTAAAGAGATTTTAAGAAAATCCTTTGGTGAAGAACATTTACTTAGTGGTTTTAAATTTAGAACGTTCCACATTGTGATTTTTGAAATTTTTAAAATTTATTTGGATTTTATCAATTTTTCTTCTTTCTTTCAAAAATTACAATGACACCAAGGATGAGCAAAGGAAGGAGGAAATTGGAATTTGATGACCAAAATTCATCAATTATAAAGCTAGCATTCATTTCAATAGTCTACTAATTACAAAAAAAATAATTCTGAATCAAGCATTTAAAAATCTTTGTGGTGAAGTCGAAAGATTAATTGTTGCTCAGCAGTGGGAGAATTTTGTTACTTTACTGTCGAGGCTGTTTTTGGTATAGTCATGTAGTTCTATGTTGATTTTAAGGAGACTTCTGATGACCACGTCTATGTTTGTAGTAAAATGGTTGAATTCACCCCAAGGAAGATTAATGAATTTTATCAGTTGCGAGAAGCATTTCTCTGTAAGTACAACACAATCTCTGCTAGAAACGAGGCTTTGGATGAAGTTATTTTATTTCGTGCTGGTGGAAGAGGAGTTTGGAAAGTGAAGAATAATGTTAAGGTAAACTTCCTTGCTTCTATGTTAAATGTGATATCCAAAGTCTGTCATTATTTTATATCTACCAGAATGATACGTACGAATCACCATTGTGAAGTTACTAAGGATAGAGCTATCCTAAACTTCTGTATCCAATTGATGGGCACTCTAGATGTTGTATCTATAATCTATAAGAACATTCGTTCTATTGCTATGAGTGAGATGACTGGTGGATTCGCACACCTTCCCTGATTTTCACAATATGTGAGCAGTCAGGAGTTGATTTTAAAATTGATGAGGAAAGGATTAAGCCTCTTAAAACTATTGGGCCAGCAAACATTAAAACCTATGAATCTCATGTTGGATGGAGAACGGGAAGTAGGAGTAGGGATATTCCTTCTACTTCTAGCAACCCTACTCTCCAGGAACTTATGAAACAGATGATGATCCAACAAGGGGATATTTTAAGGATGGAGAGCAGGATTGAAAATTTAGAGGCCAAGAATGCCCATAATGATAATTTAACAAAACAAAAGTTTGAATATGATGCTGCATATGATGATGCTATGGTGAGATACATGAGGGGTGACCACTAAGTACAATTTTTTAGTCACCCTATCTTTACCCTTTATCAATAGCAAAACTTTGATATAGAAGAAGAAGAAGAATAATAATAAGAGGATGAGTGAAGATGTCGACTTAGTCATAGTTTTAATCTTTTATTTAGTTTATTGTTTGTTGCATTTTGTTATTGTTACTATTTGTTAGTTTGTTAAATGTGAAACTTTGATTTGTATTGAATGTTGCGTTTTGAATTATAATCTATAGAGATGTTGTTGAATTGAAATTTATTTTAGTACTGTTATTTGTTTTTAGTACTTTGTTCTATTTATTTTTAGTTAACACTTTCTCGGCACATATTTGTATGCATATTATGTGTTATTTAATGTTTTAAGTTTTTTAGCTTTTCAAATTAGCACCTGCAATATTTCAGAGTTAAGTTTCAAAAATAGAATCTTCAACAAGTATGTATTTTCTTTATGTATTGACTGTTTTCTTTCACCTGTAATTTCAGTTTTTTCATGCTTAGTCTTTTAAAAATTTAAGTTTGGCGGGAAGAAAAATTCATTTTTAAAAGAAAGAAACTAAATTTTATTTGTCCTCAATGAGCTATAATTTAAAATTTTTAATTTAACATGACCTGTGGTAGTAGGGCCTAACTTTTGATAACTATATTTTTGTTTCTAGATATATAGTAAGCTTAAGTAAAAACTTTCAATAATAAAGGTTAATTCTAGATATTAAGGTATTTGGTGTGAGAGAATAAGACTATGTTTTCCATTTTAAGTAAAGGAAATCGTATTTTTACAGTATTAACATATAAGAAGAAAATAATGAAACCTTATGAAAAATTTTTAAAGCTAATATGAATTTATAAAGTGAAGGAATGCGAAAAGATTTTAATTTTAAGAAGTGGATAGTGAAGTTCAAAATCATTAAAAGGCTATCTAGATATAATAATCCTCACATGAAAAAGAAAAAAAAAGAGGATTGAAAATGATACTGAAAGAAAAGAAAAAGAAAAAAGAAAAGAAAAGAATAATATGTGAGGAGAAGCTTGAGGAGATGCCTAATCAAAAATTGGCTTCACTTAAATTAACTGAAGGAAGAAGGCTTGGCTACATTCTCTAAACTTGTATTTAAGTATTAGCATATTTACTAATAAAGTTTTCTTGAAGTTCTTTTTCATATGGATATTTTAAGTGACTTTAATATAATAATTTGCAATTTTCTTTAAAAGGAATAGAGATTCAAAAATGGTAGACTTGATTGATAGATATTCTTATACCTTTTGGATCAACTTGAGTTATTTTAGTTTCTTTTTAAGTTATGCTATGATATTTAGTAGACCAAAATACAAAAATCTAGAAGTTAAATCCCTTGTCTATAAGTCAAATTTTTATGCAGTAAAGGAGTTACTTGAGGACAAGTAACATTTAATTTTGATGGATTTTGATATAACAAAAATATATGCATTTTTAGACCTATATTTTATAATTATTTTTGGTGATATTGAGCTTTAAAGGAAGTTATTTTTCATGTTTTATTGAAGGTTGATGATTTTTAGCACTTGGAGTAAAAAGGAAGAAAAAAGGATGAAATTTGGAGTCAAAATGACATTTTGGTTGTAAAACTCGACGCCGACAACGCCAGTAAGGACGCCGACGGTGCCAGCATGAAGGAGGAGTCCAGAATAGTGGGGGCACCAATGACACTAGACTGGTCAATGAAGACACCATTTAACTGAGAGCACATAAATTAATTCGGACAACAGGCGTCGACGACGCCATCGTGGGTGCCGNAATGTTTTATTGAAGGTTGATGATTTTTAGCACTTGGAGTAAAAAGGAAGCAAAAATGATGAAATTTGGAGTCAAAATGACATTTTAAAAGTAAAACTCGGCGCCGACAACGCCAGTAAGGACGCCGACGGTGCCAGCATGAAGGAGGAGTCCAGAATAGTGGAGGCACCAATGACACTAGACTGGTCAGCAAAGACACCATTTAACTGAGAGCACATAAATTAATTCGGACAACAGGCGTCGACGACGCCATCGTGGGTGCCGAGGGTGCCAATGTTGGTGTTGGGCAAATTTCTAGAATATTTTCTAAATTTGGATGCTTTTTGAAAAGTTATTGGATACACCTCTTGGAAAACTGACATTATGCTTTATTTAGAGTAAAAATTGATTTGAAAAGGGGGGGGGGTAGTGTGTCATTGAGCCTTCTTGAGTGTTGCATTGTGTGTATTGTTTAGTGTGGTGAGTCTAAGTGTGGTTTCTCCTAAGAGTTGTTAGAGTGGGAGAGAAGTGAGATATTTCTTCTTCCTTACATTTTTGAAGGTAAAATCAAGAGTCTTGTAAAGAGAGAAAGAGTATAAGACAGGCTAGAAGGGATTTACTTTGAGGAAGAGTTAAAGATAATTAGTGTTTGTTTATTATTGCTATATAAACTTTCTTTTATTTTTGAAATTCATATTTTTTTGTATATTACTCATGAAGCCTGAGTAGTTTTCTTTGTCTTTCTCCCAACTATGAGATATGGTGAAATGAAGAGATAATTTAGATGTGCCAATTTTAAAATATAAAATAAATTGTGATGATTTTTTACTCCATTCTTAATTTACTTTTCAATTTGGCCAATTGAAATGTTAACATCTGTTGTGAAACATACTATTTGANTTATATTACTCATGAAGCCTGAGTAGTTTTCTTTGTCTTTCTCCAAACTATGAGATATGGTGAAATGAAGAGATAATTTAAATGTGCCAATTTTAAAATATAAAATAAATTGTGATGATTTTTTACTCCATTATTAATTTACTTTTCAATTTGGCCAATTGAAATGTTAACATCTGTTGTGAAACATACTATTTGAGAAATGGAGTAAGAGTTTACATCGAAGTAAGAACCCATTCAATTCCATGAAGGAGTGTTTCGTTCATGGAATTGGGTGCAAATAAATAGGGAAATATATATTCTGGGCAAAGAATTGGAGATTCTAGGGTGACAAACTAAAATCCACAATTTGGTCTTAGTGTTTATGAACTAAAGCCAACGTTAGCCTTCAGGAGAAAGGAACTGGGAGCTTTGAAATGGAAGCCAATATCCTCCCAGCCTAACCATGGATTTAGAGACTAAACCTGATATTATACAACAATTCTCTATAACACTTGACTATTGACAGATAATTAAAATTGCTTCTATTGGCACAATGCAAATTCAAAATATTTATCTCTCTCATTTAACGAAAAACTCATTGTAGTGGGAAATATGCTTTCTTATATTAGATAACTTCATCATAGAAACATAGTTTGGTAATTATTGTTTAGTTTTTCTTTACAGTTTTACTAGTAGTTGATAATTTAGTTTTGATAGCACCTTAATTATTCAAAATTAGTGGAGTAGATTTGATTTATTGTTGTGACTTTACCAAATTAAATTTCCATTTTGAATTTAAACCTTCCTTGTGGGAACGATATTTGGGGCTTAATCCAAAAGTCATGTATTACTTGATAACGATACGTATACTTGCATAGAATCTCAACATAAATTGCTTCATTTTCTTATTCATAAAATAAAGAACCAAGTTTTTGGCATTGATGCAAGGCAGAGTCAACTTTATTAATTTTACACAACTATAATTTTGTGGATCAATTATTTATTGATCGGGATCAAGCAATGGACAGAGCCATTGAAGAGTGTCTGCCGCACGTTAGACATAAATTTTGCCAATGACATATATACAAGAAATTATCTCCAAAAGTCCAGTGTGGTGTGTGAAGTAAGAGAGTCAATGATCTTTTTAATAAATGCATGGGTATATGTCCCTCTGAAAAGGAGTTTGAAGAAACCTAGGGTACAATGATTGAGAAAGGAAATCTGCATTAGAATGCTTGGTTGGATAATTTGTATAATATCAGACATAAGTGGTCAACGATCGTCTATAAGGAAATATTTGGAATGAGAGTGCTATCAACTCAAAGAAGTGAGTTGACTAAGAACATTTGTCATCGTGTTTCCAATCCAACAAGCACCCTCCCTGAAAGTTTTTTNCAAAAGGAGTTTGAAGAAACCTAGGGTACAATGATTGAGAATGGAAATCTACATTAGAATGCTTGGTTGGATAATTTGTATAATATCAGACATAAGTGGTCAACGATCTTCTATAAGGAAATATTTGGAATGAGAGTGCTATCAACTCGAAGAAGTGAGTTGACTAAGAACATTTGTCATCGTGTTTCCAATCCAACAAGCACCCTCCCTGAAAGTTTTTTGGGTCTTTAAAATGTCATGAAATCTTGGCGAAGGAATGAGAAAGATGAAGATTTTAAATGTAAACCGTCTACAATTGTTCCCGCTGTAAAAAGTAGTCCCATGTTTAGGCAAGTTGCTTTAGTTCATACGAGGAATTTATATTCAATGTTTGAAGTAGAGTTACTTTGGTTTGTGTGGACTTGCTGTGGAGTGCTCTACCAATGGGGATTCAAAATTTTACCATAGAAACTTAGATAATAAGGACACAGATAAACCCTGGATTGCTTAACTTGTCATAAGTTATTATGAAATTACTTGCAGTTGCAAAAGATTTGAAATGATGATTTTTATATGCGCTCACACTCTAACGGTTCTTAATGTTGAAAATATAACAAAGATCGGTGATAAATATATATTATTGCCGTGGTTTGTTCATGCAAAAATGGACATATATAATATTAATGGTTATAAACATCTCAAAGTGTCACAAAATGTTACCATGTTCTTCAAGTGGACTCATATATTGCACACATGTTAAAAAATTTGCATATCAGAACAGTACCACAACAGAAGGCAATGAATTGGCTAAGATGTATGTGTTGGAGACATTCAAGAAACTAACAATCGATGTTGATGTCATATTGAAAGGGGCAGACTCTCTAGAAAAGCCAAAATCAAATAAGAAAAAGGCAACAAATAAAGAGCAATTTGAATGACCCAACGAAGTTGCACTTAAAAGGAATATATAATTCAAGGTTATAAGGTTATTGAGAGAAGAAAAATGGAGTAAAAAGTAAGCGTTGCCTACACTCATAAACATGTGTTGCGCATGCTGCTTTACTACTCCCTAACATGAAACATTATATTACAGAAAAGGAGAAAGAAGCTAGTTCGAGTTAAGATACAGATCCCCCATGCGATCCAAACTTGTTTGCAATGTCAGATCATTATAGTCAAGTACATAACTTAAAAATTCAAAACAATTTGGGATATTGCATTAATTCTGATTATACATATCTACTTACATTCACTCATAATTACTGAAAATCAATATGAATTGCCTACATCACAACACACATACACATATACAAGCTTACTGATGGACCTAGATAATGATATGTGAAATGCAAAGAAACTGCCACGTGTTGTTTCCATTTGATTTAACTAAAACATGAATTGAACGATTTACCTAAATCAATGTATTGTTTGAGATTTTCTTAGCAGAATTAGAGATATTTTTGTTTATTTGAACAACTCAATGTTTTCTCCATGAGGTTTTTTTGTTATTCTAGTTTCTAAGGTGTTATTAGAATTTTGATTGTGTTATCCGTGTAATATTGTGGTACTGTTTGAAGATAGATTGTGGATTTAGTTATTACCTTTTTTACTTTTGTGTTATTGANGGAGAAGAAAAAAAGAGTAAAAAGTAAGCGTTGCCTACACTCATAAACATGTGTTTCGCATGCTGCTTTACTACTCCCTAACATGAAACATTATATTACAGAAAAGGAGAAGAAGCTAGTTCGAGTTAAGATACAGATCCCCCATGCGACCCAAACTTGTTTGCAATGTCAGATCATTATAGTCAAGTACATAACTTAAAAATTCAAAATAATTTGTGATATTGCATTAATTCTGATTATACATATCTACTTACATTCACTCATAATTACTCAAAATCAATAGGAATTGCCTACATCACAACACACATACACATATACAAGCTTACTGATGGACCTAGATAATGATATGTGAAATGCAAAGAAACTGCCACGTGTTGTTTCCATTTGATTTAACTAAAACATGAATTGAACGATTTACCTAAATCAATGTATTGTTTGAGATTTGCTTAGCAGAATTAGGGATATTTTTGTTTATTTGAACAACTCAATGTTTTCTCCATGAGGTTTTTTTTGTTATTCTAGTTCCTAAGGTGTTATTAGAATTTTGATTGTGTTATCCATGTAATATTGTGGTACTGTTTGAAGATAGATTGTGGATTTAGTTATTACCTTTTTTACTTTTGTGTTATTGAGGTGTTATTCTGGTGTTATTTTTGTATCATTGTAGTTTCTGTGGTGTTAATAATGTTGTTGTCCTGCATTATTGTGGTATGGATGTATTATCATGGTGCTAAAGTGATTTGACTAACGGACAAACATTATTAAAAAAATGGCAACATTGCAAATGCAAATGAAAAGCCCAATCCATATCTAATAAATTCCAAGGCCTAATAGTACATCAGCAATAAAATAGTAAAAAAAATAGAAATAATATTGTAACACTATTGAATTAATGTCGTAATACAAACAACATCAAACATCCTCAGTGCACATGAAATACTGTCGTACCGCGAGTGTATTAGAATATTTTGCGTGTTATCCAAGCCCCTATGGTGATGTTGGAATCTTCCATCATAAAACCCGAAAACTAATTTAATACTACTGAAATAATACCTTAATACGACCACCATGAGACATCCCTATCTCAGATGGAATATAACAAGGAGTGATTGGAATATTCTGCGGTTGTATTCTAGCCTCTGCAGACGTAGTGTGGTTGTACCAATGTGGTG
>JXCR01142104.1:38856-57097 GCA_002079205.1 Phalaenopsis hybrid cultivar
GATAATTGTATTGAGATTGAATCATAGTTATATTTGGAATATTCTGTGGTTATATTCTAGTACCCATTGAAATTCATCATATTATCGTAATACTATTGAAATATTTTTGAAATACGACCACAATCAAACATCCTTGCGTGCAAGTGGAATTTAAGAAGAGGTGATTAGAATAATCTGTGAGTGTATCTAGCCATCGTGAGTGTAGCGAAGTTGTACCGTGTTTATATTTATAATATATTGTGGTTATATTCTAGACTCTATAGAAATTCATCATATAATCTTAATTCAACTTTAATAATATTGAAATACTACTGAAATACTACCTTAATCAATTATCCTCACATGCAACTGGAATCTAATGAGTGACTATAATGTTAATTGTACTAGGAAGTGTCCAAGCCATTGATATTATAAAATAGTAACACGATAACCTTACATGCTGGATTTTCTAAACAACATATCTTCTTCAGCCACAACTTTGAAGAATACTTTCGTCTATATCAATTTCACTAACAAGAAACTAAATTTACAGATAGTTATATGATCCCAAAACAGCTTATATGCAACAGTATAACAATAATTCTTTTTATATTTTTCACTTNTCTCATTCGTACAACCTCATGAGTTTCTTTCCAATTGCTGACTGAAACAATATGAGCCTGGTTCTTACTTGTTCTCACAACAAATTTTAACATCTGGATTGGCCAAATAAAGAAGTAAATGAAGTACATGGATTTAAATCATCACAACTTCTTCCAATATTAAAGATCAATACTCTCCACAACTTCCATCCAAAACTTAATTACTTATCATTTTAAGAAGAAAGATAAAGAAAACTACTTAGAATCCATTTAAAACCAAGAACAAGTCTCAATTACTACAAAAAATAGTCTAAAACAGAAGATAAAAACTTATCTCAAGTCCTCCACCAAACTCTTGAAATTCCTTTGAATCTCTTCTCTCTTACAAAACTCTCAATATAAAATTAAAATAAAAAGGATAAATATGTGGTGCTTGAAAATCTCTCCAACTAACTCCTCAATTTTTAAACTTTTAAAACTTTCCTAGTACTTTCAGGACCCCGTTTAAAGTCTCAATCTTCCTTCTTTTATAATTCTTGAAAAGGTGTCTTGGTATCTCTTCAAAATGTGTCTTGATTCGATGTATTTCTCCAAGAGATGCATCCTTTCGCAATAATTTTCATCCATGGTGGTTATAACCAACTATTAAGCCAATATGTGCCTCAAAAACCTCTTTAAAATTCACAAAAACTGAATTTACTTATCCAATAACTGCCACTGGCACTTAAGCGCGGGGCTTCTAGCACTTAGGCGCGACCTTCTCTGTTTAACCGACACTTAAGCGTCGGATCAGTAGCTTAGGCACCAAAACACTTTTGCACATTTTTCACCTATTTGCTCAAAATTTGATCCTTTTTCATTCCTTTAAGCATTTTTCAACTTTTTACCTGTACCTGAAAGAAAAACACAAAAGTACCTTTCATTAAAGCATAATATCTCAAAAATAGGTATAAAAATGTGTCTAAAAACACTATATATTTCAGGCGTATCAAAATCCCCCGAACTTAAAATGTTACTTGTCCTCAAGTGACACTTAAATTTTTAAAAACTAAATATGTATGACATATATATGAGTTTCTTTAGGAGTTACTGAAATTTAGATTTAGAAATATAGTAGTCCATTTTAGAAAAAATATTCAGTAAAGGAGACCAACTTAAAGTTTAGAAATTTTAATGTTAAGAAAGATGAAAATATGAGTNGATGACACTTCAATCTTTAAAAACTAAATATGTATGACATATATATGAGTTTCTTTAGGAGTTACTAAAATTTAGATTTAGAAATATAGTAGTCCATTTTAAAAAAAATATTCAGTAAAGGAGACCAACTTAAAGTTTAGAAATTTTAATGTTAAGAAAGATGAAAATATGAGTTCCTATCTAATTCAGAAATATTGCAAGTCTTCCAAATTTAGAATTTAGTTCTTTTATTATGTCCGCTTAAAAATTTTTATTAAGAATAATTTTGCTTACTATATTATATCTATAAGCTTAAGATTTTATCAAGTCTTATACTTTAAAAANTATTATGTCCTCTTAAAAATTTTTATTAAGAATAATTTTACTTACTATATTATATCTATAAGCTTAAGATTTTATCAAGTCTTATACTTTAAAAAGATCAAATGTAGAACCAATTTTTGATTAGGCACAAATTCTCAAGCTTCTCCTCCCTCACTTTTTCTGCTTCTTTTTTTTTCTTTTTCTTTTTCTTTTCTTTTTCTTTTTCTTTTCTTTTTCTTTTCCTTTTTTTTTTCCTTTTTAGGCAAGGATTACTATATCTGGATAGGCCTTTAATAATTTTGAATTCTACTTTTCCTACCCTAAAGCAAAGTATTGATACAAAACTTTTACTTATAAATATAATAATAGCGTTGAAAATTATTTTTAATAAAAGAAATTTAGGTATTAAAAATAAAAGTTTAAATTTCTAAAATTTTCAAAAATACAATGTTTCTTATTAAAGATGTTACATATATTAATCATTTTCTACGCTAAAAACTTTTAACTTAAAGTTTTTCATCATTACTCAAACTTTCAACTAAATACTGTTACTCATTTCTAAAATCAAATTTTACTTCCCTAATATAACTTCATATACGTGATCAATTTTTCTTTTCAAATCAAATTCACTTAAAGTTCATTTGAGAAAAAATAAAGTTAAAGTTTTGAAAATATTTTTCATCCCCTCCCAAAACTTAAACTTTTAACAGATTAAACAGTTTAGCATCAAATATATATAATCAGGAATGAGAATTAAAANGTTACATATATTAATCATTTTCTACACTAAAAACTTTTAACTTAAAGTTTTTCATCATTACTCAAACTTTCAACTAAATACTCTTACTCATTTCTAAAACCAAATTTTACTTCCCTAATATATCTTCATATACGTGATCAATTTTTCTTTTCAAATCAAATTCACTTATAGTTCATTTGAGAAAAAATAAAGTTAAAGTTTTGAAAATATTTTTCATCCCCCCCCCCCAAAACTTAAACTTTTAACAGATTAAACAGTTTAGCATCAAATATATATAATCAGGAATGAGAATTAAAATAACTGCTAACATGAATTTTTATACCCTAATGATACAGGAGTAAAATTAATTTTAATCAAATTTTCTAATATCTTCATTTTAATTCAACATGTAGAGATTCAATAGACTTCTAAACAGTGGGTATAAACATAAAAGCAAACTAACACACTAACTTGACTTTACAATCTCAACATAAAATCAAACTCACAAACTCGATAAAAGAAAAATACAGGGTAGTAGTTTTTGAAATTTAATATTTAAGACATAAGTTAGCAAGATTTTCCTTTTTTGAAAAAAACATAGAATTAAGTTAAGTTCTAAACTAACTAAATCACAAAACTCACAACAATTACTACCCTACAGATATAGAATTAAGTTAAGTTCTAAACTAACTAAATCACAAAACTCACAACAGTTACTACCCTAGACTTTTAAAAAACTGCTAACAATCACAAACATCACAATAATAATAAAATACAAAAGTCTAAAACACAATACATANCAGTTTTTGAAATTTAATATTTAAGACATAAGTTAGCAAGATTTTTCTTTTTTGAAAAAACATAGAATTAAGTTAAGCTCTAAACTAACTAAATCACAAAACTCACAACAATTACTACCCTAAAATTTTTAAAAAACTGCTAACAATCACAAACATCACAATAATAATAAAATACAAAAGTCTAAAACACAATACATAGTACATAACATCACAAAGATGCAAATGTAGCAGGACCACACAACATAGTCCACAACATAGAAAAAATAAACACATCACAAATCTCAAGTCCAAAGCACATAGTCTAACACCTATTACAAAGATAAAAATCTCTCAATTCTACTCCTCATCTTCTGAGTCACTGCTGTACAACTTTTCTGCAGGCTCATAATTAGGATATTAAGGATATTGAAGAAATTACACTCTCGGGTCACCCCNGAAAGCACATAGTCTAACACCTATTACAAAGATAAAAATCTCTCAATTCTACTCATCTTCTGAGTCACTGGTGTACAACTTTTCTGCAGGCTCATAATTAGGATATTAAGGATATTGAAGAAATTACACTCTCGGGTCACCCCTAATTAGGTTCTCCAAAGATGAGTGGAATTCTTTTCTTAATCACTTTTTCTCCTACTATACCTATCAGTATGCTCTATAAAAAACTCTAAATTCTGAAATTTATCAGCAGTAAAATTAATATGATCCATCATCCTCTGCAATAATTGATCTTGGGTCTTAGTAGACTTACCTCTAGATGTAGAAGCATGTGAGATAGATGGTCTAGATGTAGAAGCAGCAGACGTCTCCATTCCATAACTGCTAGAAAATCGTACTCACCAACCAAAAATAGAATGCTTAGAATAAGTCTTCACATTCACATCAGTGATGGGCTTTAGAGGTAACAACACTTCCTCCCAGCCATCATATTTAACTCTAGCCTGCTCACACAAAGAAAAGATCATGGAAGAAAATCCTAGAACTGCAGTAGTAACGAAAGTGGCAGAACTGATGATAGTCTAATAAATCAAAGCTCTTATGCTGATGAGATTTCTTTCCTGGATACAATAATTTAACATCGCTCTCTCTTTGGTCACTTCACTGAGATGATTTGCTGGTAGCAGACGAGCAGAAATAAAATAGTGTTAGGTCTTTGAAGGTGCACATAACTTTGAAGTTGGGAAGTTGACTCTCTTCTCATTAGGGATCTTACAAAGTCCTCTTCCAAAAGTCAAGTAAGAAATAATCTCGTTTAACTTCGCTTCAGTCAGAGTATAATTTGCATAAAAACATAACGTATAAGGTGGCAGATGATAAAAATAAGTTGATTACCTCCAGTGAAAAAGGTACCAACTTTCCTCAGGGAGGTTTGCATAGAACACCCTAACAATAGAAATAACCGCCGCAGTAGAGAAACAACAGAATCATTCCCACTGTCGGCAAATGATCAAATCCTCTACATCTCTACTTGGATTCCTATTACACTGCTTCTGAATCAGTTTTCGTGATTGTAATGCATCACTGTACCGATCCTGAGCCTACGAACTAACAAATTTACTCAAATCAAAAGGGCCCTTTCATTTGCTCCTCTTCATTCTTGGTGTCATTCTACAAATTTTATAAATTCTAAAAATAACTTAAAAAATCAAGTCTAAATTACCAAACTAAACTTCCAATGTAAAAACGACACTTCCCATGCAATTTCCACAGATCTTTTTCTCATTTTTCACCATGAGTAGTGAATATTTGAATTTCTCCGAACGTGCTCAAAATACATAGTGAAAATCCAAATTTTTTGCATAGAAGTAAAGCTATTACCTAAAGCAACTTGACTCTAGCAAATTTCACTTGATTCCATCAAGAAATCTTCACTTTAGATGTGCCCTAGCCCTAAAAAATCGTGAACTCGAGTGGTTGAAGGTGACGATAGCATTAAAAATGGTGATTTTTGGGCTGAAATTTCACTTTTAATCGTTTGCGTACTGATTTTTGTGAACCGGCGCTTAAGCATGGGTAAATGGCGCTTTGGCGCCTGCCTCTCAGGTTGGCTCATGCTTAAGTGCGAGATGTGGCACTTAGGCACCAGTGCACGATTTTCAAAATTTTCAAATTAAAGTAAAATCCACTATTTGCCTAAGTAAACCACCCCTAAATGGTCTCATGACACTTAAATTACTATTTTCAACTTCCTATAACTCCCCTCTCTCTCTCTCTCTCTCTCAAAATTCTCCATAATAATTATTTCAATTTGATGCTAAAAATAACACAAATTTTCACACAAACAAACTTATATTAATTTACAAACAGGTACAAATACCTTCAAACACTTAATTCTCACTCTAAATAGTCTTGGATGAGAAAATTTTTCTAAATAGAAATACATAGCAATCATTTCACAATTAAACACATATAAGAAGTCATAAATACTAAAAACATGACTTAAACACTAAATCACTTGAAAACAACAACTTCTAACACACAAATTCTAACACTAAACTTAATTCCATTCTTCATTTGAAGGAACAAATTCCTATATTTCATTAGTCTCTCCATGAATATAGAGTTGATAAAACGAATGGTGGTGACGAGCTCTGATATTGTCTTCTTCAATCCACTTCTACTTTACGAACATCGCCTTATCCTCTTCCTCTATATAACTTGTGTGGCTAAATTGCATCTTCAATTGCCATCCAATATGCTCTAGAGGTTCATACAACTCAAGTACCTTGGTCTCCAATAAAGTCATAGTATTCTCAATTTTGTTGATCTTCTTTGATATCCCTTCAATACTAACAGCTAAGAAACTGTTATACATCTCTTGTGCACTTTGACTAATGAAACTCTTCCACATGGTTTCTTCTTTCTTCTTCAAAGCCATCTCCCATGAACACATTTTCTCTAAATCTCACTTTCGCTTAGACTTTTAGGGCTAGAAATAATCTAGGGTGAAATTCCTTCACAAAACCCTTCTATTTGTAGGCCTAAATCCTTCCAATAACTCCTTGACATGTTTAGAAACTACCTTGGCATGTTTTTACAAACTGAATGGCGGTTAAACCTTCTAGAATATTAATTTTGCACATGTGTTTAAAATTCCATGCTTAAATGTCGGATCTGGCGCTTAAACGCTAGTGCACATTTTTGCACTAGTCAACTTAACATCCAAGTTCTCATTGTAACATGTCTTGGTCACTAAATAAAGCCTTAAAATCTTTACTAACACATAATAGTTTCAAAAATACTACCCCATTTTTCTTAATCACACACAAAACAACAATCAAATTAAAAACACTCTGATAACTATGGGTGGCCTCCCACAAAGCGCTTACTTTTACGTCATCAGCCCGACGTAACCAGTGCTTGTTTTGGTTGACCCAACATCATTCCATCACTAAGTTTATGCTGATCCCCTATTAAATCTGGTTTCAATCTATGTCCATTAACTTTAAATATTTTCTCATATTTAGGATCTTGAATATTCACAGCTCTATAAGGATAAACTTTCATCACAAAAAATGGGTCCATCCACCTGGACTTTAGTTTGCATGGAAATAATCTTAACCTTGCATTATATAGCAAAACTTGTTGCTATGGTTGAAAATTTTTAGTAAAAATCTTTCGATCATGCCACAACTTCATATTTTATTTATAAATTTTGGCACTCTCATAAGATTCATTCCTTATCTCTTCAAGCTCATTTAATTACAATAATCTTTTCTAACCAGCATCTTTCAAATTATAATTGAACTTTTTAATCGCCCAGTATGCTTTATGCTCAAGTTCAACTGGTAAGTGACAAGCTTTCCCTAATATTAGCCTATATGGAGAACATTCTTATAGGAGTTCTGTATGCAGTCCTATAAGCCCACAAAGCATAGTCAAGTTTGGCTGACCAATAGATTCTTACAGGAGTTCTGCATGCAGTCCTATAAGCCCACAAAGCATAGTCAAGTTTGATTGACCAATCCCTTTTAGAAATTCAAGCCATTTGTTCACTCTTTGTAGTTTCACATGGATGATTTTACATCCTCAATATTCGTTTGATTCAATCAAAAAGCTGACATATTGAAGCTCTAATTGAGCTCCTATAGAAATTTGAAAGACGTAGGTGGACACTGTGGCGCGTGCGATGTTTGACTTGCCTCTACGAGCGATATGTTTAACTTTGGTCATCACTTATGTAAGAATCGGTCAATAATATACTCGTTAAACGGCTCCGATCGGGTCAAAATAATTTCATTTGTCGTGCCACGTGCGAATCAAAGTTAATTTAACGCGAACAACAACAAATTTGTCCAGATGATTCCGGATGACGAAACATACTCCGCTATTGCTAGGGAGGATACCCATTTTGTTAGGGCACCGTACACAAATGAATTTAACATAATTTGATNTCAACAACAAATTTGTCCAGATGATTCCGGATGACGAAACGGACTCCGCTATTGCTAGGGAGGATACCCATTTTGTTAGGGCACCGTACACAAATGAATTTAACATAATTTGATATTTTCATTCAGAAAAAATAATAATAAAAAAAAATCTTTTTTTAAATAATAATAAAAAAGGTTTTATTATCCTAAATCTAAACTCTCCCTCACACCTCTGTTCGTTTCCCTAGCCGGACCGTGGAGTCACCTTTGCCGGTTTGTCAGTCATCCCTTCCCTTTCCGAGCCCTCGTCGCCTGTAGCCTTGCCGGTAGCCCGTTGTAACAGACTTTCCCGCATAAACAAGTCCGGTAACCTTTTCGTTCTTGAATTTGAATGTTATCTTTGCCCTTTGAGGTGTTTCTTGTCACCTCCTCTTTTTTTTTCACCATCGGTGAGCCCTGGCCCTCTAGGTGGCTATAAATACCCCCAAGGGGGAAAGAAAGGGGACGACATTTTTTTTTTCCTTAAGATTTTGGAGGGATTTTACCGGAAGCTTTCATCTCGTGACTTCTTCTTACTCTTTTCATTTCTTGAGCTAGTGAGAAATTTAGGTCAGATTTCAGTCATTTTGAGAACTGGTTATTCTTGATCATGATTTTGATAGATTAATATCACAGTTATATTATTTGGCCCTATTCGAATTCATGTGTTGAGATCTTTTGGGTATCAAATGCTATAGTTCATGTTCTTCTTTTTGTTCTTACTTGAATACATATATAGGGATTATTTCCTTATGCTTTTAGAATAACTATTTGGGGCTATAATTTTTTGCTTCCTTTGCTGCCTTTTTTAACACCATAGAATCTATTTCAAATCAGTTTAGGGTGTTGATTCAATTTCTGAACTAGTTATTCATGTGATACTACCTATGAGATTATAAGATAAAGAACTTTCTTTTAGATCTAATGAGGGTTGAGGGCTATTTTTGCTGCTCCTTTTAATGATCTATTTGTATATATATGTGGAGAACTTTCTTTTAGATCTAATGAAGAGTCAAGACCAGTTCTTGTTCTTCTTGTTGCCCTTAAGCGAGTAAAATATTTTGGAGTTATTTCTTTCAATTTCAAATTCTTATTTAAGGCCAATTTCCTATTCTTCTTTGCTGCCTTACTCGAATGCATATATTGGAAGTTTCTTTTGGATTTAAATACTAATTTGGGGCTATAGTTTTGCTACTTCTTATTACCTCTTTCTTTGGGGGGTTGGAATCTGTTTTTTGATAGTTCAATTTTAAGCCCTCTGCTGGGCTCGATTTTGGCTTTGGATGTTAACTCGGTTGTGTTCTTTAGTATGACACTTATTTGGTTCAGTTTTAAGCCCTATGATGGGCTCGATTTTGGCTTTGGATGTTAGCTCAGTTGTGTTCTTTAGTATGACACTTATATGGTTCAGTTTTAAGCCCTTGTTGGCTCAGTTTGGTTTCCTTTGCCTAATGGATGTTAGTTCTTGATGGTATCCAGGATCCAAGTAATCTTAGCACACTAATAAGGTCATTTGTGGTTTTTGAAATGGTGTGACATTCCCCTTTGTGGTATTCTTCTCTTATGTTGACATCTGTGCTTAATAAAAAAAAATAATAACGTCACTTCTTTTGCTTCTTCTATCTTCCGATTTGGTTCAATACTTGTACCAAGTGGTTTGAAAAATTAGTTTTCTCACATCCTTTTATAATTCTATTATATACTTTTTATTGGGAAGTAAACTTACTTTGCTTTAAATATAAATTTACTCGTGGAGATTTCTCATATGCACCTCTTGGTGACTATATATTCACAAACACGATATTGAATTGTTTCATATCTAGGCCATCTAAAGCTTTCTCACTAAATCAACATATGAGGTGTATTATTTCTTTTAAAATCTAGAGATATTTGAATGTGGAAAGTTTATTTGAATCTTAAAAATTGTTATATCGAATTGGATTATCAATACATGCTGAATTTATTTTTGGTGACTCGGTTTTACTCCTTATGCTACTACTTTTGTTCGAATGCATGATGGGATCTGTTTTAATGTTGAGAAAGATATATATGAGGCTTAGTTTTTTATGCTTTTTGCTGTCCCTTGTTCAAATATCAGCTGGAATTCATTTTATGGTTTTAAAATATACACTTGGGGCTCAATTTTTAATGCTTTTTGTTGTCCTTTGTTTGAATACTTGTTGGCAGTCATTTTTATGGTTTGAAAAATGCATTTGGGATTTGGTTTTGGTTCTCCTTATTGTCCTTTGCTTGAACACGTGTTGGCAGTCATTTTTATGGCTTGAAAAATGCATTTGGGATTTTGGTTTGGTTCTCTTTGCTACTCCCTTGTTTGAACATATATAGGAGATCATTTTAACACCTGTTTAGGCCCTGTTTCTAAGCTTCTTAATCCCTCTATTCGAATGCATGTCTGGAGATTTATTTTGTTATGGAATAATAGTTTTGGAGTGCAATTCTTGACCCTCTTGCTATCTTATTCGAACATATATTGAAAGCTATTTTAGGCTATGAGAATTAGTTTTAGATATTGTAGTCTTTGCTCCCCTTTGTTATTTTATTTGAATATACATTAAAAATCATTTTTGGTTTTTTTGAAAACTGCTCTTATTTGAATATATATTAGGATTATTCGATGTTTTAGGTAGTTGCTTTAGCATCCCGAATAATGAAAGGATATTCCTCCTTGGGAAATTGATAGAGCATGTAATGATCATATGTATAGGTTTAAAGTTTAAACTTAGAAGTGGAAGATAGATGTTATAGAAAGGCTTAAATGATTGCTTCTCCCATTTCCTTGATATGAGATATATAAAAATTTGTTGGATGAGCATATGAAATATTGAGGTGGCCTATTAGTTCGAGACGAGGGGTAACAGGCAATGATGCAAGAGAACCATTTGACAGCTTAGTTTATAGCTGAAATATAAAATTAATTTTCAATTAGTGTGATGTCCTTTCACCCCTAAATAGTCAACGACTCTTCTTTCAAAGTGCCTTAGAATTGGTTTTTAGGAAAGAACATATACTGCAAATCTTTGCATAAATACTACATTTAGGAAAGAACAGATACTACAAATCTTTGCACAGATACCACACTTAGGAAAGAATAGATACTACGGGTTTTACACAAATATTACACTTGCACAAGAGATTGATACTACACTCACATACATATACACTACATTTTGTTGAGTTGAGATACTACATTTCACGTATACGTGCATCATACTTTAAGGGGTTCAGATACTACTTCGTCCGTATATTCACTAAATGATAGGGTTTAAGAGTGTCTGATTATAAGGGTGATTCATTGGTGGCCTCTAGAAGATGTTGATAGGTTGTCCTCGATATATCAGTTGCCTGTGGGATCAAGATAAAGAGAAAAGGGGGTCTAGTCTGAGCTTATCCCCAAATTGAAATCTAATATCCCATCTTGAGACTTTCATATGCTCATCATTTAACTTTTCCTTTATAATATGCAAATGTTTACCTAACCAATTTATATCATACAATTGCAACCTGTTTTGAAGCTTTAGCAGAATTTGATTAGGTACGCTTTCATTTATTTAATTTCCGTACTTTATTTTCTGCATATTTCTTTTTATTTTGTACTGTACTGTATTTCACTACATGTCTCATGCATTTTTTTACCACATCTTACAACATAGTCTCTTTGTCTGTTCTTTCTTGTACTATATACATTTACCAGTACTCATGCTTTAGTTGCTACCTTTCTAGTATGTTTGTGCAATCCCCTAGGATAGGCCGTTTGAGGCATGGTTTTTTTTTATTATTCTCTCTTCTCTCTCTCCTCTTCTCGGAACGAGACGACGACGTGTTCGGTTGACGATTCATCTCCAGACAACGATTGAAACAACTACTAAAGACAGAAGGATGAGCTTATGCACAAACTTGATAAATTTAAATTGCATAACTATAGGACACTGAGGTCGTTCGTCTCAGACGATGTAAATCCTCACATTACCTTTTAGAACTTTCTACAAATTTATATTGTATGATATAAGTCCTAAAGTTGATAGGATTGTGAGGTGGTCGTTCGGTACGACAAAAATCCTCACGTTTGCTCGGGCTATTTGCATATGACATACAGATATAAGTCCCGAATATCTAAATAACTCGCAGGACTGAAACATGAAATAATTTCTCTTTCAAAGACATAAAGCCAAACCATAGCTTAGTTTGAGATGTCACTAAATCTCCTTCAGTATCTTCGACATCTCCTATTTTTCACTTCTTTGGATTGTAGAAATATTTGTTCCTACCCATTTGACTTTTTCCTATGAACAATCATGGAAACTTGACTGTTGAATTATTGAAGATGAAACCTCCGATCATTATCGAGAGTTGCTTAGGTGATTTTGGTTGTCTAGGATGTAATTAGCTATAGAGGCTTGCTTCGATAGGGAATTTAAGAACCCAAATTAATCTAAACCCTATCTAATCTGTGTATTAGATAAAGGAATTTGTCGGCTATAAATTTCACAGACTAAAATAGAGTCATAAATTTTTAAGTTTAGATAGTTAATCCTACAAATAAGTGATACGTCCATCCTTCAAGATGATATATCATTTATGGTATTATGCTCAACTATTTAAACTATTAGATATATGAGATCTACTTGGTCTCATCATTTTTCAAAGAAAAATAAAGGATACCATTTTCAAAAAATTAAAATTACATTATATATATATACTAAATTCCAAATTTAAAAATTTAAAAATCTTATTTTCGAAAAAAATAGCCGACAACCACGTAATACAACACTCATTAATAGTGAACAATTTTTCCACTGAGAAATTTTCATTAATTTTCTTTTCAAAACAGAGTGGTTTTTCTAACTCAAGCTTGGACAAATGATCAACAATTTGATTTTCAATCCCCTTTCAATCTATTATTTGAAAATCGAATTCTTGCAAAAGAAGAATCCATCATATAAGTCTAAATTTAGCATCCTTCTTTTTCATTAAGTACTTAATAGCAGAATGATCTGTATGCACTACACAATGAGTTTCAATTAAATATGATCTAAATTTATCAAAATCATATATTATTGCTAATAACTCTTTCTTAGTTGTTGTATAATTGATTTGAGTTTCATTAAGAGTTTTACTAGCATATTAAATTACTTTGAAAATTTTATCATATCTTTGTCCTTAAACAGCTCCTATAGCATAATCACTAGCATCACACATTAATTCAAAAGGTTTTCCCCAGTTTGGTGAAACTATAATTGGTGCAGTGATTAATTTTACTTTTAATATTTAAAAGCTTTTAGGCATGCTTCATCAAAATTGAAAATTGCATCATTCTCCAATAAATGGCATAAAGGCTTAGCAATCCTTGAAAAGTTATTAATATATCACTTGTAGAATCTAGCATGTCCTAAAAAACTCGTAATTAATCTTACATTTTTTAGATAAAGTAAATTAGCGATCACTTGAATTTTAGTAGGATCTACTTCGATACCATTTTCTGAGATTTGATGACCTAATACAATTCCTCCTGCTACCATAAATTGGCATTTTTCCCAATTAAGGACTAAATTTGTTTCTTCACAGTGCTTAAGAACTTTAAATAAATGTTCTAAACATGAGTCAAATAAAGTTCCAAATACTGAAAAATCATCCATGAATACTTCAATTCCTTTTCCAATTAAATCACAAAAAATTGCCACATACATCTTTGAAAAGTAGCACGGGCATTACATAAACTAAAGGACATCCTTCTAAAAGAAAAAGTAGCATAAGGACTGGTAAAAGTTGTTTTCTCTTGATCCTCAGGAGATATTTTTATTTGGTGATAACCAGTATATCCATCTAGAAACCAAAAGTATTTATGTCATGCTAGTCTATCCAACATTTGATCTAAGGGTAATGGAAAATGATCTTTCCTAGTGTCAAGATTTAATTTTCTAAAATCAATGCATATTCACCACCCTATAACTTGTGTAGTATGTATTAATTCATTATGTTCATTCACAGTTACAGTTAATCCTCCTTTCTTATGAACACAGTGAATTGGACTAACCCACGCATTATCTGAAAAAAGGTAGATAATTTCAACATCTAACCACTTTAAAATTTATTTCTTAATAACTTTTTTTATAACAAGATTCAGTCTCCTTTGAGAATCAACCATGGGCTTGCAGTTCTCTTCCATATGAATTCTATGCATTCAAATTGAAAGACTGATTCCTTTAATATTATCAATTGTCCATCCAAAGGCTTTTTAAAAATTTTTCAAAAATTTCATCAACCTTTCTTCTTCATCCATCATTATTTTGAGGAAATTATAACTGGTAAAGTAGAGGAATCTCCTAAGAAGGCATGTTTTAAATGTTCAGAAAGTAACTTCAACTCAAGTTCTGGAGGTTTTTCAATTGATGGACAAACTGATTTCTCTTTGTCTATCGTGTCCAAAATTTTAAAACTTTCTCAAACATAGTTTGAATCTTCCTGAAAAAGTTCTTCACATCAATCTAATTCATCTTCTTGCTTGTGTTCCAAATATTTTTTTTGAATTTTTCTTCATAAGTTATTTTGAAATGACATTTACTTAGACATCTTATAACATCCATCCTATAACATTTATCATCTTTACCTTTTGCAGGATATTTCATTGATCTTGAAATATTGAAAGTAACAGTTTGATCATTGACGCACATTGTTAAGTTCGCTTTCTACGCATCTATCATTACTTTTCCTGTGGCTAGGAAAGGTCTCCCCAAAATGATGGTATCTCTTTATCTTCCTTCATATCTAGCACAATGAAATCAACAAGAAGGCTAAATTTATCCACTTTCACTATGACATTTTCTATAACTGCTTTAGGGTATGTTATCGAACGATCTGCTAACTGCAGAGTTACAGTAGTAGGGGTTATTTCTCCTAATCTCAATATTTGGAATATTGATAATGACAAAGTTAATGCTTGCACCTAAATAACATAAAGCTTTCCTATAAAATATGTCTCCTATTGCACATGGAATTGTAAAACTTCCAGGATCTTTAAGCTTTCTGGAAGCTTTTTCTGAATTATAGCACTGCACTCATCACTAAGTGCAATAGTCTCATTATCTTTGAACTTTCTTTTCATGTTGGGAATATCCTTCATAAACTTTACATAGCTTGGCATTTGTTCTAAGGCTTCAAAAAATGGAATATTAATTGTAAGCTTTCTAAAAATTTCTAGAAATTTTAAAAATTGCTTATTCAACTTCTGCTGATGAAGTCTCAGAGGAAATGGAGGTGGTGGTTTTTCTAAATCAATTTTCAGCGGAGAAATAGGTCTTTTAGAATTATTTGGAGTGTCCTCTTTTGTTTCTTCAATTTCTTCTCTCTCCACTTCATTTTCTTTTTGAACCCTACCTTCCAACTCTCTTCTGCTTCTAAGTTGAACGGCTTTTACTTGCTCTTTATTCTGCACTTTTGGCTTTGATTTAGTATTATTAGGAAGTGTTCTTGGGGTCTATTACGTAATGAATTTGCTATTTTCCTAAATTGATTCTCAATATTTCTAGTTGTAGCTCCTTGACTTTGTAATTGATTTCCCATTTGTAACACCACTTCTTCTATTGACAACTTCTTCTCCTAAAATTTTGTATTACTATTGAAACTTATAGGATAAGTAGACCTATAATTATTATTGCCTTGATTGTTCTAGTTTCCCAATGGGTTTACTTGCTTGTTCCCCCATTGCTGATTATTATCACCCGAACTGTTATTCTAGTTAAAGTTGGTATGGTTTGTCCAACCTGGGTTATAATAATTTAAATATGGGTTATTCTACTTATTATTTATAAAATTCAAAGTTTATAATGATGCTTGGGAATCTGCCATTGGGCCTAATGAATTCTCTTCAATCATGGAAATCGGTTAAGAAAACTTCATTCCAAATTGGTCTAACTTCCTTGAAATTGTAGCAACTTGATTTGCTAACATAGTAAATGCATCAGTTTCATAAATATTGGCTACTTTCTTAGGATTCACCCTCTCATAAGGCCATTTAAAATTATTGGTAGCCATTTCTTCAATTAAAGCATAGGCGTCATGAAATGGTATTGACATCAATGAACCACAAGTAGCGGCATCGATAATTGATCTAAGAGATCCAACTAATCCATTATAAAAAGTTTGAATTATTAGCCAATTTGGTATAGCTTGGTGTGGACACTTTCTTAAGAATTCTTTAATCTCTCCCATGCTTTATAAATAGATTCCCCTTCAATCTGATTAAAAGATGTAATATCATTTCTAAGCTTCGCAGTTTTTGATGGTGGAAAATATTTAGCAAGGAATTTTTGTGCTAAATCACCCCAAGTTCTGATAGATCCAGGTGCTAACAAATTCAGTCATATCTTAGCTTTATCTCTGAGTGAGAGAGGAAATAACCTAAGTCTTATGGCATCATTTGATAAACCATCGTATTTAATTGTAGCAATTAATTCTTGAAAATTGGCAAGATGTAAATTTGGATCTTCAGTTGATGATCCCCCAAACTGATTATTTGAAACCCTTTGGATAAATGCAGGTTTAAGCTTATATGAATTAGCCACTACAATAGGTTTTTGAATACTACAATGAAGTTCATATACGAAAGGGTTAACATAATATCTTAAAGGTCTAAACGCTTGATGAATTTCAACATTTTGATCATTTTGGTTTGCCATTTCTATAATTTTTTGGATTTTTAAAGATTTTTAATTCTTTTGGTTTTCCTGATTTCTCTAACAGTTCTCTCTAATTCAGAATCGTAGGGCACTAGTCCTTGAGAACCTGAACTACACATACACTAACATAAAATAAAATAAAACTAAACAAACACAAATTAAAATACAATAACTTACAATTTAAATAAAACTTTCTAAAATTAGAAATTTGCTTTTAATTTAATAGATTCTTTATAATTTTCACTTCACTTCCCCGGAAACAACACCAAAAATTTGATCCTAAAACCGCTTATATGCAATAGTATAATAATAATTATGATTATATTTTTCACTTATATTTCCTTATTTCACAACAAAACCAAAANTAAAATTATTGGTAGCCATTTCTTCAATTAAAGCATAGGCGTCATGAAATGGTATTGACATCAATGAACCACAAGTAGCGGCATCGATAATTGATCTAAGAGATCCAACTAATCCATTATAAAAAGTTTGAATTATTAGCCAATTTGGTATAGCTTGGTGTGGACACTTTCTTAAGAATTCTTTAATCTCTCCCATGCTTTATAAATAGATTCCCCTTCAATCTGATTAAAAGATGTAATATCATTTCTAAGCTTCGCAGTTTTTGATGGTGGAAAATATTTAGCAAGGAATTTTTGTGCTAAATCACCCCAAGTTCTGATAGATCCAGGTGCTAACAAATTCAGTCATATCTTAGCTTTATCTCTGAGTGAGAGAGGAAATAACCTAAGTCTTATGGCATCATTTGATAAACCATCGTATTTAATTGTAGCAATTAATTCTTGAAAATTGGCAAGATGTAAATTTGGATCTTCAGTTGATGATCCCCCAAACTGATTATTTGAAACCCTTTGGATAAATGCAGGTTTAAGCTTATATGAATTAGCCACTACAATAGATTTTTGAATACTACAATGAAGTTCATATACGAAAGGGTTAACATAATATCTTAAAGGTCTAAACGCTTGATGAATTTCAACATTTTGATCATTTTGGTTTGTCATTTCTATAATTTTTTGGATTTTTTAAGATTTTTAATTCTTTTGGTTTTCTTGATTTCTCTAACAGTTCTCTCTAATTCAGAATCGTAGGGCACTAGTCCTTCAGAACCTGAACTATACATACACTAACATAAAATAAAATAAAACTAAACAAACACAAATTAAAATACAATAACTTACAATTTAAATAAAACTTTCTAAAAATAGAAATTTGCTTTTAATTTAATAGATTCTTTATAATTTTCACTTCACTTCCCCGGAAACAACACCAAAAATTTGATCCTAAAACCGCTTATATGCAATAGTATAATAATAATTATGATTATATTTTTCACTTATATTTCCTTATTTCACAACAAAACCAAAAATTTGATCTTAAAGAAACATAAGAATTTAACTTTTAATTTATATATATTGGGATACTACGCAAGTATGCGTATCATTATCAAGAAATATAAGACTTTTTTATTAAGACCTGAATATCGAACCCA
>JXCR01142104.1:95935-129865 GCA_002079205.1 Phalaenopsis hybrid cultivar
CTTAGGCGCCAAAACACATTTGCACATTTTTCACCTATTTGATCCAAATTTGATCCTATTTCACTCCTTTAAGCATTTTCACCTTTTTACTTGTACTTGAAAGAAAAAAAACAAAATTACCTTCCATTAAAGCTCAATATCTCTAAATATGTAAAAAAATGTGTCTAAAAATAGTATACATTTTAGGCGTATCATTATACCAACATTAACTTAACAAGTTTAAAGTTTCTATATCATAATTTTTTCCAGCAACATTATTTATATTAAAAATATTCAAATATGTTAAGCACAAAAGTTAGAAAAAATAAAAAGAGAAGAAGCAACTTAGGATAATATCTATAGAGTCAACTCAACATTCAGATGCTATAATTGATTCTTTTAAGAGAAAAGAAATTATTGAATAACATTCTAATAATAGAGCAAATAAAATATACTTTTTTATAAACAAAAATAAAGGCAAGATATTAGAGACTGTAATGTCAGAGCTTCCCATTATAGGAGTTGTAAATTTAAGAAAATTCTTCAATAATTGTCAACCTAAATTTAGGAAGCTTATAACTGTATTGCAAGAGCTTCTCATAATGCTAAAGATATTCGCTAAAAGGACTATAATTATAGGAAACTTATATGCTTCTCAATTTTACTATAATTAATTAAATAACAACATTCCACTATAATAACTTTTATCTAAGAGACAATGTCCCCATAGAGAGTTCATGGGCCAACTCTGCCCTAAATCTTGTTATGTCTGCCTGCCACCCAGCTCCTCACTTCAATCACATTTGTAGGCTTGCAATGATTTTTCCATGAATTTACAGATAAACGTGTAACAATCAATAATATTACTTTGAATGGGAACAACTTAAGGGATTGAAAGTGGTAATTTCGCGTGTTTGCTGATGAGATGATGTCTTATGCATTATAATGTTTTTTAACACCATTACACACAAGGAAGCTATACTCAAAAATATGCAAATTAACTACAATAAATTTTAATTCACAACAATAAGATTTATCTTTTAAAATTTCAAAGCTGCCACTCGTACTAATTTAAGGTTCTCTAAACTTCAAAGCTAAATTTACAAAAAGACTAAACTAGGTTTTATAACAAAGAGATCAAATTTAAGAAAGCATTCTTCCCCTTACAACGAGATTATAGTCAGTAAATCATCAAATCAAAGAAAATTGTATTGTGCAAAATAGGAGCAATTATATTCTTTATCGTTTTTACAAGTAATAAAATATATTGGTTAATCTACTGTTTAGTCCCTAAATCCACTGTTAGACTACGAAGAAACTAGCTCTCACTCTAGAGTTCCCACGTTCTCCTCGCTTGAGGGCTAACATCTTGCTTTAGTTTCCAAATACTTGGACCAAATTTGGGATTTAAGTCTGTCACCCTAAAATCTCTAATTTTATGCTCATCAATGAATATTTCTATATTTATTTGCACTCAACCCCATGAAATACATTCTCATCCATAAAATCAAATGTGACTCTTACATTTTTGTGGAAATCATAGCTCTTACAGATCCTATGTTGAACAAATAATTTTAACAATTTAATTGGAAAGATTGAANTTGATATGAGATGTTAGCCCCCAGATGGAAGGAATCGACGGAACTCTAGAGTGAGAGCTAGTATCTTCCATGCCTAGCCAGTTTTCAGAACTATTCAAACTTTAAATTAGCCATTGTTCTTTATAGCATCTCTAGTAAGGGTAAAGAATATTATTGCTCCTATTTGGCATAACACAATTTGCATACTTCCACAGCAGAATTCCTTTACTTATTTATGATTCATAATAAAAAGAAAGATATTTTTCTTATTAAGTGTTTTTCATCTACAAAACTCTAGTTATCTTCTTAAGATAGTATTTCATCAGAATATCAGAAATACCAAAAAATATTTGAATTTTTACTACTCCAAAACATATTCAGTTTAAGTAGTTGTCTTTTTAAAAAAAGTAAGTTTTCTAAAAATGCATATTGTATAAATTCTCTGTGGGTTTGATATTCAGATCTTAATCAAAAAGTCCTATATTACTTCACAACGATATGTATACTTGCGTAGTATCCTAATATATATAAATTAGAAGTTAAATTCTTATTTTTCAATAGGATCAAGTTTTTTNGTTTTATAACAAAGAGATCAAATTTAAGAAAGCATTCTTCCCCTTACAACGAGATTATAGTCAGTAAATCATCAAATCAAAGAAAATTGTATTGTGCAAAATAGGAGCAATTATATTCTTTATCGTTTTTACAAGTAATAGAATATATTGGTTAATCTAGTGTTTAGTCCCTAAATCCAATGTTAGACTAGGAAAAAACTAGCTCTCACTCTAGAGTTCCCACGTTCTCCTTGCTTGAGGGCTAACATCTTGCTTTAGTTTCCAAATACTTGGACCAAATTTGGGATTTAAGTCTGTCACCCTAAAATCTCTAATTTTATGCTCATCAATGAATATTTCTATATTTATTTGCACTCAACCCAATGAAATACATTCTCATCCATAAAATCAAATGTGACTCTTACATTGTTGTGGAAATCATAGCTCTTACAGATCCTATGTTGAACAAATAATTTTAACAATTTAATTGGAAAGATTGAAAAGTAAATGAAGTTTGAAGTTCAAATCATCACAAATATGAAATTAAAATATTGCACAACAACTTGATTCTTCACATAACTATTTATCTTTGTAAGGAAAATTACAAAAAATGTACTCAGAATTCATGAGGAAGATGCAACAAAACATTGATTTTATTTATAAATAGAAGTTTACAAAACAAAAATGTAAAACAACTTAACTTAATCTCTTTCCCAAGCAATTCCCTTGAAGTCCTTTGAATATCTTTCTCTCTTTACAATAACACTCAAATATCTCTTAGAAGTGTAAGGAAGAATAGATCTCTCACTTTCCCTCTCCTCTTACAACACTTAGAGACATTTGAACACTCTCCACCAAAATAAAACTCATGCCCCACTCACTAAATCTCTCTAGAGACTCATGACAACCCCCTCTTTCCAACATAAAAACACTATTTTATAATGTAGGGATAAATTTCCCAAGAGTCTTCGTTGGAACCTCTTCAAAATTCATCAAAATTCAATGCATTTGTTAACTTAACTGTTACTTGTCCTTAAGTAACTCTTTTACTACATGAAAAAAAAAATGACTTGAGGTGGTGAGCATGATTTCAAAACTTCTATAATTTTTTTTATAAAGGGAAATATTATNTGACTTGAGGTGGTGAGCATGATTTCAAAACTTCTATAATTTTTTTTATAAAGGGAAATATTATGACTTAAAATAATAATAATCAATTAGGTTAAAACTAAAAAAGTAAGAATACGTAATACATAAGATTAAGAGTTTTGGTTTTTTATTCATTTCAAAAATAATTGTAATTCGTCATATTAAGAATGCTTAGAGNGGTTTTGGTTTTTTATTCATTTCAAAAATAATTGTAATTCGTCTTATTAAGAATGCTTAGAGGAAATATATGAAAGAGATGCTAATAATTCATTAGTAAAGATGCTAATAATTTAATATAAGTTCAAAAATGTATTTGAGTCCCTTTCCTTAAGTTGATTCAAGTAAAACCTTTTTTTTATTAGGCATCTCCTCAAGCTTCTCCTCACATGTATTTTTCTCTTTGCTTTTCTTTTTTTCTTTTTATTTTCTTTTGGGTTCATTTTTTATCCCCCTCTTTTTTATGTGAGGAATACTATATATGGAAAGCCTTTAATGATATTTAACTTGACTATCCTCTTCTTAAATTTAAAAAACTCATACATAACTTATAAATGCATATCAGCTTTAAAATTTTTCATAAATTCTAAATGTTTTCTTTAATATAACTCTAAGACTCTCTCAATATTTCAAAAATATAATTTCCTTTACTTTAATTAGTGCACATATAACCTTATACGCTTACACCAAATATCTTACTTTTGGAAATAACCTTCATTATTAATGTTTTTTTACTTCAATCTACAATCATATTTATAAAATCAAAAATATAATTATATTTAAGTTGACATCTGATACGAAAAGTTATGATAAAAATAATTTTAAAAATATAGATTATTTAGGAAAAATAAAGTTTAATTTGTTTTAAGAAAAAAATTTCTTTGGCCCAAACTTAAATTTGTAATAGATAAAGCATTTAATAAAAAAATAATGGTAGAAAGAAAACATAAAATGCATTAAAATAAATTTAACCTTTTGAGGGCTTTGAACTTAAAACTTTGCAGGTACCAATTTAAAAAGAACTGAGCAAAAAAATATTTTTTAAAACATGATATACCAAAAATATTTGCTAAGCACAGAAGAGTTCTAAACATAAACACCAAATTGCAATAATAAACAACACTAAAAAAAAGAAAAAACAAACAATCTACATCTAAATAAAAAAATTTCAACACCTGCTTACAATACACATCATATGAAAATAAAGTTCACAAATTAACAATCCACAAAAAACATAAAATCAAACTACAGAAAACAAGCAAGAAAATAAACTACTCCTCATCATCGCGTCATCTTCATCTTCTTCTTTAGATTCTACCTCAGGCTCATAGGATGTAAATCGAGGGCAATTAGGGAATTCTACATCGTGATCGCCGCTTAAATACTTTGTCATGGCCTCATTACATGTAATCTCATAATCTACCTTCCTCTGCATGTATTCATCATTATGATAATTTATTGTCTCCATGGTCCTCANTATTTTTTAAAACATGATATACCAAAAAGATTTGCTAAGCAGAGAAGAGTTCTAAACATAAACACCAAATTGCAATAATAAACAACACTAAAAAAAAGAAAAAACAAACAATCTACATCTAAATAAAAAAATTTCAACACCTGCTTACAATACACATCATATGAAAATAAAGTTCACAAATTAACAATCCACAAAAAAACATAAAATCAAACTACAGAAAACAAGCAAGAAAATAAACTACTCATCATCTCGTCATCTTCATCTTCTTCTTTAGATTCTACCTCAGGCTCATAGGATGTAAATCGAGGGCAAGTAGGGAATTCTACATCGTGATCGCCGCTTAAATACTTTGTCATGGCCTCATTATATGTAATCTCATAATCTACCTTCCTCTGCATGTATTCATCATTATGATAATTTATTGTCTCCATGGTCCTCATATGATTCCTAAGCGTCAAAATATCACTTTTCTAAATAACTAATTGCTCCATAACATTCTCTAAAGAAGTAGTGCGGGAAGTAGAAGGTCAAGAAGCTGAAGTAGATGGCTTGTCACTAATTTTACCTCTAGCTTTGTGTCCAGCATACAACTCATATGTATGAACACTATGCTTATTGATAGGTTTAAGTGGTTGTATCAATTTTTCAGTTCCATCATACCCCACTCCAGATTGATTACATAGAGTAAAAATCAAAGTTTGGTGACTTAAACCTCCAATAGTGCCACCTCTAGAAGAAGTATAGGCATTTTGATAGATAAGGGAACCAATGTTAATTTTCTTCATTTGTTGAATGTAGAAATTTAAAGTAGCTCTCTCTTTAGTAAATTTTCTTAAATGATTTGTTGGATGGAGTCGAGCAGAAATAAAGTAATGTCAGGCTTTTGATTGAGCATTAAACATAGAAGTAGACAAGTTTACATTATGATCATTCCTCATCTTTCAGGCTCCTCTTCCATTAGTCAGATAAGCTATAACCTCATCTATTGTAGAATCAAAATTATCAAAAGTAGTGTACTCACAATGGAACTTGTCTCTTAACCCATACAATGCATTTATCCTCTCTAGGGTAAATTCCACATTCTTACCTCAAATAAAAATTTGATCATCCATAGCTTGCAGTAGGTTTGGATAGAACTCACGCAAAATCAAAAAAATTGCTATAGAAATGAGATAGTAATTGTTTCCCAATCTCGTGCCACAATCAATCCCTTGATAGGACCATCGGGATTGTAAAATGAACGTTCCTGAATAAGATTTCTCCTCAAGAGTTGAGTATTATAGTGGTATTGTGCCTTGATATTGATAAGTTTTTTCATATCACAAGCCTCCTTTCCCTTTATCATTCTCATTTTAGAAGCCATAGAGTGCTAAAAATTAATATAATTCCATATAAATTTGCTATAAAGATAATGTAAACTCCTAAAATCAAAATCATGGCTAAGAAACNTTCTCTCTTTAGTAAATTTTCTTAAATGATTTGTTGGATGGAGTCGAGTAGAAATAAAGTAATGTCAGGCTTTTGATTGAGCATTAAACATAGAAGTAGACAAGTTTACATTATGATCATTCCTCATCTTTCAGGCTCCTCTTCCATTAGTCAGATAAGCTATAACCTCATCTATTGTAGAATCAAAATTATCAAAAGTAGTGTACTCACAATGGAACTTGTCTCTTAACCCATACAATGCATTTATCCTCTCCAGGGTAAATTCCACATTCTTACCTCAAATAAAAGTTTGATCATCCATAGCTTGCAGTAGGTTTGGATAGAACTCACGCACAATCGAAAAAATTGCTATAGCAATGAGATAGTAATTGTTTCCCAATCTCGTGCCACAATCAATCCCTTTATAGGACCATCGGGATTGTAAAATGAACATTCCTGAATAAGATTTCTCCTCAAGAGTTGAGTATTATAGTGATATTGTGCCTTGATATTGATAAGTTTCTTCATATCACAAGCCTCCTTTCCCTTTATCATTCTCATTTTAGAAGCCATAGAGTGCTAAAAGTTAATATAATTCCATATAAATTTGCTATAAAGATAATGTAAACTCCTAAAATCAAAATCATGGCTAAGAAACTTTACACCATGGATTCTTCTCTAAATTTCTACAAAACTTTTAATTTTCAAATTTTCCATAATGTAGGAGGAATCCATGTTGAAAATAAAAAAAATACTAGATTAAAGTGATGCTCTTACCAAGAGAAGATGAGATCCAAAAAATTCTAGCCCTGAAATCTCCTCAAATTCGAGTATTTGGAAGCACTAGTTGGCTATTTGCCCCTATTCACAACGTTGAAGACGACCCCGAGTAGAAAAATTTTAGAAAAAGTTCATTTTGCATGATTTTAATTGTCCATCTTGGTGCCTAGGCACCAACGATCAACATTTTATTTTTTGATTTTTTTTTTGTTAAAAGCGTTGCACACCAAAGCACGCCATCTTNAGATAACTAGAGTTTTTGTAGAAGAAAAACACTAGATATGAAAATATCTTTCTTCTTGTTATTAATTAATTTTTAAGTATAGGAATTCTGTTGTAGAAGTATGCAAATTGTGTTATGTCAAATAGAAGCAATATTATTCTTTACCTTTACTAGAGATGCTATAAAAAACATTGGCTAATTTAAAGTTTGAGTAGTTCTGAAGACCAGCTAGGCAGAGAAGATATTAGCTATCACTCTAGAGTTCCCTCGATTTGCTCCACCTGGGGGCTAACAACTCGTATAAGAACCTAAAATGATAAACCAAGTTCGGGGCTTTAACCTATCACTTTAAAGTCCTCTAACTCTACACCCTTCAATGAATATTTCCCTATTTATTTGCACTCAATCATATGAACTACATTCTCATTCATACAACCTCATGTGATTCTTCTCAATTGTTGACTGAGACAATACCAGCCTGGTTATAACATGTTCTCACAATAAATTTTAACAACTGGATTGGTGAAATCAAGAAGTAAATCAAGTGCATGGATTTAAACCATCATAACTTCTTCCATCATTGAAGATCAATACTTTCCACAACTTTCATCCAAAAATTAATTACTTATCATTTTAAGAAGAAAGATAAAGAAAACTATTTAGAATCCATGGAGAAAATAAAACCACATTTTAGTTTAAAAGAAAAAATCATTGTCAAACCAACAGCAAGTATCAATTAAAATCAAAAGTAGTCTCAAAATAAAAAGATAAAAACTTATCTCAAGTCCTCCACCAAACTCTTGANTTTAGAATCCATGGAGAAAATAAAACCACATTTTAGTTTAAAAGAAAAAATCATTGTCAAACCAACAACAAGTATCAATTAAAATCAAAAGTTGTCTTAAAACAAAAAGATAAAAACTTATCTCAAGTCCTCCACCAAACTATTGAAGTTCCTTTGATTCTCTTCTCTTTACAATCACTCAAAATAAAATAACAAAAAGGATAAAATAAAAGTGAAAATAGTGCCTGAAAATCTCTCCAAACCAACTCCCCAAATGAGAACTTTCAAAAGTTTCAAATACTTTCAGGACTCTATTCTAAGTCCTCTCTTCTTTCTTTTATAATTTTCCAAAAGGTGCCTTGGTTTCTCTTCAAAATATGTCTACATTCGATGTATTTCCCCAAGAGATGCATCCTTTCATGATAATTTTCATTCATGGTAGTTATAACCACCTATTAAGTCAATCGGTGCCTCAAAAACTTCTTCAAAGTTCGCAGAAACCAAATTTACTTGTCCAATAATTGCCACTGACACTTAAGCGCGGGGCCTCTGGTGCTTAGGCGCGACATTCTTTGTTTAACCGGTTCTTAAGCACCGGATCTGNATGCCTCAAAAACTTCTTCAAAGTTCGCAGAAACCAAATTTACTTGTCCAATAACTGCCACTGGCACTTAAGCGCGGGGCCTCTGGTGCTTAGGCGCGACATTCTTTGTTTAACCGGTTCTTAAGCACCGGATCTGGAGCTTAGACGCCAAAACTCTTTTGCACATTTTTCACATTTTTTCTCCAAATTTGATCCTTTTTAACTTCCTTAAACATTTTTCACCCTTTTTATCTGTATTTGCAAAAAAAAACACAAAAATACCTTTCATTAAAGTGTAATATCTCAAAAATAGATATAAAAATGTGCCTAAAAACTTTATAAATTTTAGGTGTATCGAAATCCCTCAAACTTAAATGTTACTTGTCCTCAAGTGACACTTCAATCCTTAAAAACTAAATATATATGATATGTATATGAGTTTCTNCTGCAAAAAAAAAACACAAAAATACCTTCCATTAAAGTGTAATATCTCAAAAATAGATATAAAAATGTGCCTAAGAACTTTATAAATTTTAGGTGTATCGAAATCCCTCAAACTTAAAATGTTACTTGTCCTCAAGTGACACTTCAATCCTTAAAAACTAAATATATGATATGTATATGAGTTTCTTTAGGAGTTTCTAAGATTTTGATTTAAAAATATAGCAGTCTAATTTAGAAAAAATATTCAGTAAATGAGACAAACTTAAAGTTTAAAATTTTTTAATGTTAAGAAAGATGAAAATATGAGTTTCTATCTAATTTAGAAATATATTGTAGATTTTCCAAATACAAAATTTAGTTCTTTTAGTATCTCCACTTAAAAATTTTCATTAAAAATGATTTTACTTACTATATTTTATCTATAAGCTTAAGAGTTTCTCAAGTATTATACTTTAAAAAGATCAAATGTAGAACCAATTTTTGATTAGNACAAAATTTAGTTCTTTTAGTATCTCCACTTAAAAATTTTCATTAAAAATGATTTTACTTACTATATTTTATCTATGAGCTTAAGAGTTTTTCAAGTCTTATACTTTAAAAAGATCAAATGTAGAACCAATTTTTGATTAGGCACTAATCCTCAAGCTTCTCCTTCCTAATTTTTTCTCTTTTTCTTTTTCTTTTTCTTTTTCTTTTATTTCTCTTTTTCTTTTTCTTTTTCTTTTTCTTTTATTTCTCTTTTTCTTTTCTTTTTCTTTTCTTTCTTTTTTTCTTTTCTTTTGCTTTTTCAAGCAAGGATTACTGTATCGGGATAGGCCTTTAATGTTTTTGAATTCCACTTCTCTTTTTCTAAAGCAAAGTCTTGATATAAGCCTTTTACTTACAAATATAATAATAGTTTTGAAAATTAATTTAATAAAATAAATTAAGTATTAAAATTAAAAGTCAAAATTATCTAAATTTTAAAAAAATACAATTTTTCTTACTAAAGATAGTTACTTATATTAATCATTTTCTCATNTGTTTTACTTACAAATATAATAATAGTTTTGAAAATTAATTTAATAAAAGAAATTAAGTATTAAAAATAAAAGTCAAATTTATCTAAATTTTAAAAAAATACAATTTTTCTTACTAAAGATAGTTACTTATATTAATCATTTTCTCATCTAAAAACTTTTTAACTTAATGTTTTTCTTCATTACTAAAAATTTTAACTAAATTTTTTAGTTATTTCTAAAATCAAATTTTACTTCCCTAATATAACTTGATATATATAATCAATTTTTTTTCTTTTCAAATCAAATTCACTTGTAGCACATTTGAGAAAAAAATAAAATTCTAGTTTTGAAAATATTTTTCATCCTCCCAAACTTAAATTTTTATCAGATTAAACAGTTTAGCATCAAATATATATAAGCAGGAATGATAATTTAAAATAACATACTAATAAGAATTTTTAAACCCTAATGATACAAGTATAAAAATAAAAATATGAATAAAATTAACATGTAGAGATTCAATAGACTTCTAAGCAGTGGGTATAAACATAAAAGTAAATTAACACACTAACTTGATTTCACGATCTCAACATACAAACAAACAAACTAACATGATAAAATAAAAATACAGGGTATCACTTTCAGAAATTTAAATTTATGATCTAAGTTAGCTAGATTTTTAAACTTTTCAAAAGACATAGAATCAAGTTCAATCCTAATCTAACTAAAACNAAAACAAACAAACTAACATGATAAAATAAAAATACAGAGTAGCAGTTTGAGAAATTTAAATTTATGATCTAAGTTAGCTAGATTTGTAAACTTTTCAAAAGACATAGAATCAAGTTCAATCCTAATCTAACTAAAACAGTATTAAACACACATCAACAATTACTGCCTTAAAATGTTAAAACAGGCCACTAACTTAACACAACATCACAATAACAATATAAAAGGTCCCAAACAAAACATAGTACATAGTCCAAATCAACATAAAACAAATGTGGCAATACTACATCACATAGTCTTCAAGATAAACAAACATAAAAATATCTCAATCCTACTTTTCATTCTCATAAAAACCGCTATACCACTTTTCTGCAGGCTCATAATTAGGATATCGAGGGTTTTGAGGAAATTGTACTCTTGGGTCACCTCTAATCAGGCTCTCCAAAGATGAGTGGAATTTCTCTTCATAATCACTTTTACTCCTTTTATAACTATTAGTATGATCTGCAAAATGCTCTAAATTTTGTACCTTATTAGCGATAAAATTGATATTATCCATCATCTTCTGTAATAACTCATCTCGAGTATCAGTAGACTCACCTCGAGATGCAGAAGCACGTGAGGTAGATGGTCTAGATGTAGAAGCAGCAAACCTCTCCATTCCATAGCTTCTGGAAAATCCTCCTCTCTAGCCAAAAATTGAATGCTCAGATAAAGTCTTCACATTCACCTTAGTGATGGGCTTTAGTGGTAATAACACTTCATCCCAGATATCATATTTAACTTCAGCCTGCTCACACAAAGAAAAGATCAAGGAAGAAAATCCCAGACCTACAATTGGAATAGCTGTAGCAGAATTGATGATAGTTTGATAGATCAAAGCTCCAATGTTGAAGAGCTTTCCTTTCTGAATACAATAGTTTAATGTCACTCTCTCTCTTGTAACTTCACTGAAATGATTTATTGGAAGTAGACGAGCAGAAATGAAATAGTGCCAGGTCTTTGAGGGTGCACATAACTTAAATTTAGGAAGTTAACTCTCTTTTCATTCGTTATCTTCCAAAGTTATCTTCCAACAGTCAAGTAAGAAATATTCTCATCTAATTCCGCTTTAGTTGGACTATAATTTGCACAAAAATATAACGTATTTGATGGTAAATGGTAAAACAAGTTGATTACCTCTGGCAAAAAAGGTATCAACTTCCCTCAAACGATGACTCGATTTTCTTCAGCTTCAGGGAGATTTGCATAGAACTCCCTCTCAACAGATATAACTGCCATAACAGAGAAACAATAGAATTATTCCCACTGTTAACAAACAATTAAATCTTCCACATCTCCACCCGAATTTCTAAGACATCGCTTCTGAATCAGTTTGCGTGATTGCAACGTATCACTATACGAATCTTGAGCTTTTGAACTAACAAATTTACTCAAATAAAAAGGAACTTTGCCTTTTCTCCTCTTCATTCTTGGTTTCATTCTATAAATTTGATAAATTCCAACAATAACTTCAAAAATCAAGTTCAATTTACTAAACTAAACTTCCAAAAACACAAACTAAACTTCCCATGCAATTTCCATAGATTTTTCCTCATTTTTCACCATGAATAGTGAATTTTTGAATTTCTCCAAATGTGCCAAAAATACATGGTGAAAATCCAATTTTTTTACATAGAAGTAAAGCTCTTATCTCTAAGAACTTGGATCTAGCAAATTTCACTTGATTCAACCAAGAAATCTTCACTTTAGATGTTCCCTAGCCATAAAATATTGTGAACTCGAGAGGAAGAAGGTGACAGTGGCGTTAAAAATTGTGATTTCTGGCTCAAAAAATTCACTTTTAACCATTTACAAACTAGTTTTTGTGAACCGGCGCTTAAGCGCGGGTAAGTGNCTAAAATATTGTGAACTCGAGAGGAAGAAGGTGACAGTGGCGTTAAAAATTGTGATTTTTGGCTCAAAAAATTCACTTTTAACCATTTACAAACTAGTTTTTGTGAACCGGCGCTTAAGCGCGGGTAAGTGGTGCTGAGGCGCCTGCCTCTCGGGTTTTCTCGCGCTTAAGCGCGAGTTGTAGCGCTTAGGCGCCATTGCATGATTTTTAAAAATTTTAAATTAAAGTAAAATGCACTATTTACCTAATTAAACCACCGCTAAATGGTCTCATAGTACTTAAATGACTATTTTCAACTTCATGTAACTCTCCTTTATCTCAAAATTCTCCTTAATAACTATTTCAATTTGAGGNCACCTAATTAAACCACCGCTAAATGGTCTCATAGTACTTAAATGATTATTTTCAACTTCATGTAACTCTCCTTTATCTCAAAATTCTCCTTAATAACTATTTCAATTTGAGGCTAAACNTCATAGAACTCCCTCTCAACAGATATAACTGACATAACAGAGAAACAATAGAATTATTCCCACTGTTAACAAATAATTAAATCTTCCACATCTTCACCCGAATTTCTAAGACATCGCTCCTGAATCAGTTTGCGTGATTGCAACGTATCACTATATGAATCTTGAGCTTTTGAACTAACAAATTTACTCAAATAAAAAGGAACTTTGCCTTTTCTCCTCTTCATTCTTNCCTTCCTCATGGTCTCCAACTTCTTCTTCAAATCCATCTCCCATGAAGACATCATCTTAAAATCTTTCTCTCTCAAGAATTTAGGGCTAAAAATGATCTAGGGTTAAATTCTTTCACTAAACCCTTCTATTTATATGCCTAAATCCTTCCAATAACTCCTAGACACGTTTAGAAACTACATTGGCACATTTTTGCAAACTTCTAGGTAGTTTTCTCTTTTAGATTATTAACTTTGCACATGTTTTTAAACTGACACGCTTAAGCGCCGATTTGGCGCTTAAGCGCCAGTGCACATTTTTACACTAGTCAACTTAACATCTAAATTCTAANTTCTCTCTCATAGAATTTAGGGCTAAAAATGATCTAGGGTTAAATTCTTTCACTAAACCCTTCTATTTATATGCCTAAATCCTTCCAATAACTCCTAGACACGTTTAGAAACTACATTGACACATTTTTGCAAACTTCTAGGTAGTTTTCCCTTTTAGATTATTAACTTTGCACATGTTTTTAAACTGACACACTTAAGCGCCGATTTGGCGCTTAAGCGCCAGTGCACATTTTTACACTAGTCAACTTAACATCTAAATTCTAATTTTAACATGTCTAGATCACTAAATAAAATCGTAAAATCAATAATCACACATAATATTCTAAAAAATAATACTCCAAACTTTCTTAATCACACATAAAAAAACAATCAAAATAAAAACAGACTGATGACTATTGGTTGCCTCCCACAAAATGCTTGGTTTTACTTCGTCAGCCCGACGTAACCAGTGCTTAATCTGGTTGACCCAAAATCATTCCATCATTAAANCAACAATCAAAATAAAAAAAGACTGATGACTATTGGTTGCCTCCCACAAAACACTTGGTTTTACTTCGTCAGCCCGACGTAACCAGTGCTTAATCTGGTTGACCCAAAATCATTCCATCATTAAACTTATGTTGATCCTTGATCCTGTACCTAATGCTTATGCACAGTATAACAATAGTTCTGATAGTATTTTTCACTTATATTTCCTTATTTTGAANTTTAGAAAGTTTTTTTCTTTTTTTAAATAGATAATTACATAAACTAAAAGGGATTTTTGTAAGAATTTAAAATTCAAATATTTTTTGTATTTTTGATATTTTAACAAAACTGTAATAACTTAAAAAGATAACTAAAGTTTTTGTAGAAGAAAAGTACTTAAGATGAAAATATCTTTCTTCTTATCATGAATTAGTAATAAGTATAGGAATTCTATAGTGGAAGTATGCAAATTGTGCTGTGCCAAATAGGAGCAATATTATTCTTTACCCTTACTAGAGATGCTATAAAGAACATTAGCTAATTTAAAGTTTGAATAGTTCTGAAGATCGGCTAGGCAACGAAGATACTAGCTCTCACTCTAGAGGTCCCTCAATTCCCTCCACCTGGGGGATAAAATTATTGTATCAGAACCTAAAACAATAAACCAAATTGGGGGCTTTAACTGGTCACTTTAAAGTCCTCAAACTCTACACCCTTCAATGAATATTTCCCTATTTACTTACACTCAATCATATGAACTAGATTCTCATTCATATAACCTCATGTGATTCTTTCCAATTGTTGACTGAGACAATAACAGCTCGATTCTTACATGTTCTCACAATAATTTTAACATCTAGATTAGCCAAATTAAGAAGTCAATGAAGTACATGGATTTAAATCCTCACAACTTCTTCCATCATTAAAGATCATTAATCTCCACAACGTCCACCTAAAACTTAATTACCTATCATTTTAAGAAGAAAGATAAAGAAAACTACTCAGAATCCATGGAGAAANAGAAAGTTTTTTTCTTTTTTTAAATAGATAATTACATAAACTTAAAGGGATTTTTATAGGAATTTAAAATTCAAATATTTTTGGTATTTTTGATATTTTAACAAAACTGTAATAACTTAAAAAGATAACTAAAGTTTTTGTAGAAGAAAAGTACTTAAGATGAAAATATCTTTCTTCTTATCATGAATTAGTAATAAGTATAAGAATTCTGTAGTGGAAGTATGCAAATTGTGTTGTGCCAAATAGGAGCAATATTATTCTTTACCCTTATTAGAGATGCTATAAAGAACATTAGCTAAATTAAAGTTTGAATAGTTCTGAAGATCGGCTAGGCAACGAAGATACTAGCTCTCACTCTAGAGGTCCCTCAATTCCCTCCACCTGGGGGATAACATTATTGTATCAGAACCTAAAACAATAAACCAAATTGGGGGCTTTAACCTGTCACTTTAAAGTCCTCAAACTCTACACCCTTCAATGAATATTTCCCTATTTACTTACACTCAATCATATGAACTAGATTCTCATTCATACAACCTCATGTGATTCTTTCCAATTGTTGACTAAGACAATACCAGCTCGGTTCTTACATGTTCTCACAATAATTTTAACATCTAGATTAGCTAAATTCAGAAGTCAATGAAGTACATAGATTTAAATCCTCACAACTTCTTCCATCATTAAAGATCAATAATCTCCACAACTTCCACCTAAAACTTAATTACCTATCATTTTAAGAAGAAAGATAAAGAAAACTACTCAGAATCCATGGAGAAAATAAAACCACATTCTCATTTTAAGAAGAAAGATAAAGAAAACTACTCAGAATTCATGGAGAAAACAAAACTACACTTTTTAAAAGAAGAAATCATTGTCAAACCAACAACAAGTCTAGATTAAAACCAAAAGTAGTTTAAAATAAAAAGATAAAAACTTATCTCGAGTCTTGCACCAAACTCTTGAAGTTCCTTTGAATCTCTTCTCTTTTATAATCACTCAAAACTAAACAACAAAAAGGATAAAGTGAATAAAAAGTGGTTCCTGAAAATTTCTCCGAACTAACTCCCCAGAGAAGAACTTTCAAAACTTGCCAATATTTTCACAACTCACACTTTTTCGGACCTTTTTAGGACTCTTTTCTAAGTCCTCTTTTCTTTATTTTATTATAATAGTTTTGAAAATCATTTTATAACAAGAAATTTAAGTATTAAAAAATAAAGTCTAAATTATNTAATAATTTTCAAAACTTGCCAATATTTTCAGAACTCACACTTTTTTTGACCTTTTTAGGACTCTTTTCTAAGTCCTCTTTTCTTTCTTTTATTATAATAGTTTTGAAAATCATTTTATAACAAGAAATTTAAGTATTAAAAAATAAAGTCTAAATTATCTAAATTTTTCAAAAAATATAATTTTTCTTACTAAAGATAGTCACTTATATTAATCATTTTCTATACTAAAAAATTTTAACTTAAAGTTTTTCTTCATTACTTAAAATTTTAACTAAATTTTATTACACATTTCTAAAATCAAATTTTACTTCCCTAATATAACTTCATATACATAGTAAAATTTTCTTTTAAAATTCAAATTCATTTGTAGTTCATTTGAGAACAAATAAAATTCCAGTTTTGAAAATATTTATCATCCCCCCCAAACTTAAATTTTTAACAGATTAAACAGTTTAGCATTAGATATATATAAACAAGAATGGATATTTAAAAATAACATGCTAACAGGAATTTTAAACCCTAATTATACAAGTATAAAACTAAAGAGAGGAGTTAAATTGATTTTTTTTATCAGAATTTCTATATTTTAATTTAGTTTAACATGTAGAGATTCAATAGACTTCTAAACAGTGGGTATAAACATAGAAGCAAACATACACACTACTGTTATCACAATCTTAACATAAAGACAAACTTGCAAACATGACAAAAGAAAAAAATAAAAGGTAGCAGTTTATGAATTTCAAGTTTAAGATCTAAGCTAGCAAGATTTTCTACTTTATAACNCCCTAAACTTAAATTTTTAACATATTAAACAGTTTAGCATTAGATATATATAAACAAGAATGGATATTTAAAAATAACATGCTAACAGGAATTTTAAACCCTAATTATACAAGTATAAAACTAAAGAGAGGAGTTAAATTGATTTTTTTATCAAAATTTCTATATTTTAATTTAGTTTAACATGTAGAGATTTAATAGACTTCTAAACAGTGGGTATAAACGTAGAAGCAAACATACACACTACTATCATCACAATCTTAACATAAAGACAAACTTGCAAACATGACAAAAGAAAAAATAAAAGGTAGCAGTTTATGAATTTCAAGTTTAAGATCTAAGCTAGCAAGATTTTCTACTTTATAACAAATATGAAATTAAGTAAAGTTCTAAACTAACTAAATCACAGTACTAAATAAAAAACAACAATTATTACCCTAAAATTTTAAAAATGAAATACTATCTAACTCAACAATGACAACAAAAATTGANAAAGTTCTAAACTAACTAAATCACAGTACTAAATACAAAACAACAATTATTACCCTAAAATTTTAAAAATGAAATACTATCTAACTCAACAATGACAACAAAAATAGAAAATAAAAATTCAAAACACAACATAAAACATAGTCCAAAATAATGCACAGATGCAAATGTAGCAGCTCAGACCACATAGTTCATATTATATTATAATCATAAAATGAATCTCTTAGCTCTACTTTTCATCCTCAGAATCACCGCTGTACAATTTTTCTGCAAGCTCATAATCAGGATATCGAGGATATGGAGGAAATTGCACTCCTGGTTAACCTCTATTCAGGCTCTCCAAAGATGAGTGGAATTTCTCTTCATAATAACTATTTCTTCTATTTTAACTATTAGTATGATCTGTAAAACGCTCTAAATTTTGTACCTTATCAGCGGTAAAATTGATATTATCATCATCTTTTGCAATAACTCATCCTGAGTATTAGTAGAATCACCTCTAGATGTGGAAGCATGTGAAGTAGANATCTAGCAAATCTCACTTGATTCCACTAAGAAATCTCCAAATTTCACTTGGCCTAGCCATCAAAATCGTGAACTTGAGTTGGTGAAGATGATATGAGGCATTAAAAATCGCATTTTTGGACTAAAATTTCACTTTTAACTATTTACGAACTAGTTTTTGTAAATCGGTGCTTAAGCGCGGGTAAGTGGCGCTTAGGCGCCTGCCTCTTAGGTTGGATAGAGCTTAAGCGCGAGATGTGGCGCTTAGACGCCAGTGCACAATTTTCAAAATTTTTAAATTTATGTAAAATGAACTATTAGCCTAAGTAAACCACCCCTAAATTGTCTCATAGCACTTAAATGACTATTTTTACTTCCTATAACTTCTCTTTCAAAATTCTCCATAATAATTAATTCAATTCGATGCTAAAAATAACATAACTCAAAATCGCAAACACACGCTGCTCCGCCATTGGACATTGCTAGCTAAGTCACCATGCACTTTTCAAACCGTGCTCTTGTCCGGTGTAATTAGAGCCCTCTGCTTGATACTCGCTCGATCCAATGANAGTAAAATGAACTATTAGCCTAAGTAAACCACCCCTAAATTTTCTCATAGCACTTAAATGACTATTTTTACTTCCTATAACTTCTCTTTCAAAATTCTCCATAATAATTAATTCAATTTGATGCTAAAAATAACATAACTCAAAATTGCGAACACACGCTGCTCCGCCATTGGACATTGCTAGCTAAGTCACAATGCACTTTTCAAACCGTGCTCTTGTCCGGTGTAATTAGAGCCCTCTGCTTGATACTCGCTCGATCCAATGAAACTCCTTCTTCCTCATCTAGTTCTTTCTGCGAGCCGATCATCGTAAAATCTTAAGATCTTGTCCTATACTTAACTAAATCGCCTCGGGTTTGTTTCTATGTACTCATCTACCTTAGTCAAACTTATCTATACATTTAACCTAGCTTTAAATTATGCCAACATGCATGTAGAATCAAAATAAGCTCGTGATAAGGAGAGGTGTCAATATCTTTGTCTGAGAGGGGATGCCTCAATCAAATGGTTGTAGAAGCTTCAGAGAGGTCCAACAAGCTTACGGATGAAGCTTTTAGATGTGGTGAATTGCCTAGACCTGAATTTGATTGAGGCCAATTTTAGGTGTAGATCAAAGTCAGGGATGTAGGCTCTCTTTGATGGGGCTTTTGTAAGGGATCTTCTTTATTTGGAGTGGGGATGGTGTGGGTGCAAGGAATTTAAATTTAATTCACTATCAAAATGGGGTGAAATATGTCTTANAGTCAATATCTTTGTCTGAGAGCGGATGCCTCAATCAGATGGTTGTAGAAGCTTCAGAGAGGTCCAACAAGCTTACGGATGAAGCGTTTAGATGTGGTGAATTGCCTAGACCTGAATTTGATTGAGGCCAATTTTAGGTGTAGATCAAAGTCAGGGATGTAGGATCTCTTTGATGGGGCTTTTGTAAGGGATCTTCTTTGTCTGGAGTGGGGATGGTGTGGGTGCAAGGAATTTAAATTTAATTCACTATCAAAATGGGGTGAAATATGTCTTATTTTGGCTTGAACTAGAGTTGAGAAATTGGGCTCGGGCAGTGGGGGAGGTGGCTTGGAAGTGGTTGGGTTGAGCTTAAGAGGTCTAGAAGAGGCTCTGAAAATAATTTAGCAGAGTCTCCTTAAGGAATTTTGACATCTCCTACTTTTGCCGTGGAGGGTGGTGTATTTATAGGAGAGGATAGGGTGGCTACCATGGCCACCTAAGGTGGTTTGTTGGGCGCTTAGGTAGAGGGAAGAGAGGCTCCAATGGCCAATTGCGTTGAGGCAGCTCAGCTGGGTCAAATTTTGGGTTTTTACCATATGGGCTCTCTCAGCCATGATATCTTTTGGTAGCTAAGTTGGTTGGCTGGCCAGGGTCAGGTCATTATTTGGTCAGGGAGGTCAGAGTTTGGGTTTAGTGCAATCAATTTGGGGTTTCCATGTGTAAAAGTGTTGAATTGAAAAAGAATGGGGGAAGGGTCATTTTGGGTCAATTTTGTTCAAGGCATGATTTGGGGTTGAGCTCATCCCTCAAGGAAGGTTTGGGTGCTGAAAAAAATCAGGTGGTTCACCTAAGGTAGTATGGTGAAGTCCCCATCCAAGTAGATTAGGGCTACTGGTGTGCTTAAGCGAGTCATGGGAGTGGTTCATCATGTGTGAGGGGATGTTGACCTCACTTTTGGATGAGCTTTAATTTTTCCTCTTTAATAGCCTATGGTTCAGCCATAAGACTTTGCTGTTGCTTATTCCTAGAGAAGTAGAAAAGGAACCCTTACCATTAGAAATTCTACCCTGTTGTTTGCTCAACTTGAAGTTNGTGGGCGCTTAGGTAGAGGGAAGAGAGGCTCCAATGGCCAATTGGGTTGAGGCAGCTCAGCTGGGTCAAATTTTGGGTTTTTACCATATGAGCTCTCTCAGCCATGATATCTTTTGGTAGCTAAGTTGGTTGGCTGGCCAGGGTCAGGTCACTATTTGGTCAGGGAGGTCAGAGTTTGGGTTTCGTGCAATCAATTTGGGGTTGCCATGTGTAAAAGTGTTGAATTGAAAAAGAATGGGGGAAGGGTCATTTCGGGTCAATTTTGTTCAAGGCATGATTTGGGGTTGAGCTCATCCCTCAAGGAAGGTTTGGGTGCTGAAAAAATCAGGTGGTTCACCTAAGGTAGTATGGTGAAGTCCCCATCCAAGTAGATTAGGGCTACTGGTGTGCTTAAGCGAGTCATGGGAGTGGTTCATCATGTGTGAGGGGATGTTGACCTCACTTTTGGTTGAGCTTTAGTTTTTCCTCTTTAATAGCCTATGGTCTAGCCATAAGACTTTGCTGTTGCCTATTCCTAGAGAAGTAGAAAAGGAACCCTTACCATTAGAAATTCTACCCTGTTGTTTGCTCAACTTGAAGTTCCACATGTTGGTCTTAACCTCTAACCTTTAGTAAGTGGGGTCGCTATGAGGAAGGCTAAGGAGAGCCCTCTTAGGACTGCCTAACCTTAGAGTTGACTCTGGGTGTTGGTCTGGAGCTAGTTCACTCACCTACACTCACTCTCACCCACAATCACTCACAACCCTAAACCTAAAATTTCTTGACTTTGATCCCTTGATCATTTGGGAGACTCATGTAGAAGGTCCCCTAAACCCACTGACTCAGGCTGGGTTTAGGTAAGACTAGTACATAGGTCGGGATTCCATTGGTCCATAGCTCACATATGGTGGTTGGTACCCCATTTCTACCAAAATGTCCAACTTGGCCTTTTGCCCTCAAATCTAGCAAAATTACCTAAATGCCTTTGAAACCCTAAATTTGGNGGTGGGGTCACTATGAGGAAGGCTAAGGAGAGCCCTCTTAGGACCGCCTAACCTTAGAGTTGACTCTGGGTGTTGGTCTGGAGCTAGTTCACTCACCTACACTCACTCTCACCCACAATCACTCACAACCCTAAACCTAAAATTTCTTGACTTTGATCCCTTGATCATTTGGGAGACTCATGTAGAAGGTCCCCTAAACCCACTGACTCAGGCTGGGTTTAGGTAAGACTAGTACATAGGTCAGGATTCCATTGGTCCATAGCTCACATAGGGTGGTTGGTACCCCATTTCTACATAAATGTCCAACTTGGCCTTTTGCCCTCAAATCTAGCAAAATTACCTAAATGCCTTTGAAACCCTAAATTTGGTCAAAATCCTCAAATTCACCCAAAATATCTAAATTTGTTCCAAAATCATTTCAAAACATTTGAAGATATCTAAATTACCCAAAATCACCCAAAAATGCCAAATTTACCAAAATATCCCCAAAATTGCCAAAATTACAAAAATATCCTTGGCACCCCAAAAATTTCCCAAAAACCTCCAAAATCACTTCAAATGTTTCTAAAACCAATTTGGACCCTCCAACTGAACCCAATTTGACCATATTTACCATTTTGACCAAAACTCCCAAATTACTTTTAAAGACCCAACATTCCCAAATTTCCCTCAAATGTCCATCAATTTGGCCCAAATTTCCCTCAATTTCAATTTTAAACTCAAATTCACCTTTCATATGACCAATCTAAAGAAAAGCTAAGCTTAATGGGCTCATGCTTTGAGCCCAATTTTGATCTATGCAAGCCCCCAATTTTGTCCCTATGACTTGATCCCACCAAATTAANCCTAAAGAAAACCTAAGCTTAATTGGCCCATGCTTTGAGCCCAATTTTGATCTATGCAAGCCCCCAATTTTGTCCCTATGACTTGATCCCACCAAATTAAACCCCATAGCCTACTCAATTTGCCACAATTTATGTTGAAAAATCTACAAAAAAATCATACACATCAAACTTGACCTTAAATTGGCCTGAGTGATGACTCAATTGCATTCATCTTTAGCCCAAGTCCAAAAATCCCCAAATTTGCCCTAAATTGGCTATGTCCCTCAAATTCCACCAAATTGATTGCCCTAACCCCAAAATTGACAACCAATTTATGTTGAAAAATTTTCATGATGTTCTTATAGACCATTTTCAACAATCAATTTGGACTTAGCCCAACCTCAGCCCAACCTAGACCCAAGTCTAGCCCAACATGCCCAAATTGACCAAAATCCCAAAATCCTTCAAATTGAACCCTCAATTGAACTAAAAATCATTTAAAACCTTCACAAAAAATCTTCATTACTATCATCTACATAATTGTGATCAATTAATTGGGCTCAAAGTCATGGCTAGCCTAACCCAAACCAAACATTTGGCCATTTAGACCCACATTGAACTCATGCACAAAAGTTGACCTAGCCATGTAAAGTTGACCTAGCCAACACTTCTAAAGCTACATTTTAGGTCCTAGTGACCAAGCTACACACACTTAACCCACCCTAAATGATCCATGGACCAAAGGTCCCCTAAATTAAGGGATTTGTTTCCTAAATTGCTTAAGCCAAAGATATGTTTGCCAAAACTTATCATCATCCCAAATTAATTGTTGTGATAGATTCTTCTGAGGTTCCTGAGCCACTTAAGCACCTCCCCTACCAATTGGCCTTGGTGAAGCTTCAATTGCATTCAATTTTAATCTAAGTCCAAAAATTCCCAAAATTGCCCCAAATTGGCCATACATCTAAATTGCACCAAATTGATTGCCCTAACCCCAAAATTGACACCTAATTTATGTTGAAAACTCTTCATAATGTTCCTATGGACCATTCTAAAAAATCAATTTTGACTTAGTCCAACCATAGCCCAACCTAGACCCAAGTTTCGCCCAACATGCCCAAATTGACAAAAATTCCAAAATCCGTCAAATTGAACCACCAATTGGACTCAAAATCATTTCAATCCTTCACCAAAAATCTTNAAAAATTGACACCTAATTTATGTTTAAAAATCTTCATAATGTTCCTATGGACCATTCTAAAAAATTAATTTTGACTTAGTCCAACCATAGCCCAACCTAGACCCAAGTTTAGCCCAACATGCCCAAATTGACCAAAATTCCAAAATCCGTCAAATTGAACCACCAATTGGACTCAAAATCATTTCAATCCTTCACCAAAAATCTTCATTACAATCATATACAAATTGTTGATCAATCAATTGGGTTCAAAGTCATGGCTAGCCTAAACCAAACCCAACTTTTGTTTTTTTTGGATTCACATTGAACCCATGCACCAAAATTGACCTTGCCATGTCAAATTGACCAAGGCAAGATTTCTACAGCCAACATTTGGGTCCTAGTAACCAAGATAGACCCACTTAACCCACCATAGATGAGCCATGGACCAAAGGTCCCCTAAATTAAGGGATTTTTTTCCTAAATTGTTTAAGCCAAAAATATCTTTACCAAAACATATCACCAGCCCAAATTAACTATTGTGACAGATTCCCCTGAGGTTCCTTAGCCACCTAAGCACCTCCCCTGCCATTCCTAGCTGGCCTAGTCACCGGAGCACTTCAAAATTGAAAGTCACCACACTTAAATCCTCACCCAATTGACCCATCTGAGATGTCCCACTCCTACTGGACAATTGTGCCGCTTAGCTCACCACCTCAGCAAGCTTTTGCACCTAAAGCCAGACCCTGAGCTCCCCTATCTAGCCATGGATATAAAATGGCCTCTTAACGACCAAAGTTTGGGTGCTGAAATTTTCTCAAGTAGACCATGTCTAATTACTTCCACAGCCTCATTGAGACCTCCTCAGTGTAATCTAACCACTTCCCTACCATAATTTCCCTTATTGAAGCTCAATTTTAGAGCTCAAATCCTTGGCAAAAATAGGACACCCTACACCATAACTCCACACTGAACCAAAATCCAAGTAAACTTGCCCAAACCTTCACCATAGTGAGAGAAGAAGAAGCCCCACAAAAGTTCGATCATAGAGAGTCTCTACCCAAGACATTGATCAACAACCAAATTTGGTCTTGATTGAATTTGGGCTAGACATTTCACTACAGTAAGAGGTTCAATCCCTAACCTCCTTGGACCTCCACAAACGTACCGAGCAGCTCTGATTGAAGCTTCCCTTCTCAGAGCAAAGGTATAAACCTCCCCACTATCTTGATCTTATTTTTATCCTACACTTGCATAGATCCAATTTCAGGACATGTTAGCCATATAGATAACTTTGTATAGGCTAGATGAGTCTTTATAAACAAACCCAAGTCAATTTGGTTAAGTGTAGCTCAAGTTCTTAAGCTTAGAAGGTAGACGACTCTCGGGCTGAACCAGATGGGGATAAGAACTCACGATCATTGGATGGCAGGTGTATCAAATGGATGGGTGAGATGAAGCCAGTCAGCACTAAGTTGGAAGGCGGCGTCCAACCAGAGCACANCGGGGATAAAGACTCATGATCATTGGATGGCGGGTGTATCAAATGGATGGGTGAGATGAAGCCAGTCAGCACTAAGTTGGAAGGCGGCGTCCAACCAGAGCACACCACGCAAGCCTTCAGAGTCGTCGCATGATGTCGTGGCTCTGTGTGGTTTAAGAAGGAAAATAAGATTTAATTAGTTCAGAAAATATCCCCTAACTTCAAAAAACCATTTTTTGGCAAAACATTTGGAGTTCATTTGATAACCTAATTTAATTTTCTAAGTTAAAGGCCTCTTTTAACACTTAAAATNGGATTTAATTAATTCAGAAAATATCCCCTAACTTCAAAAATCCATTTTTTGGCAAAACATTTGGAGATCATTTGATAACCTAATTTAATTTTCTAAGTTAAAGGCCTCTTTTAAAACTTAAAATAGTTATAATAATTAAAATATAACTAATAAAATTATAAAAATTGTTTTTGGGAGTTATATTTGATAAGAGGAATTTTCTAAAATAAAATTTTAGTTAAAGCAAAAAAATTAACACATTCAAATGATTGAAACATAAGGAATTAATTAGTAGAAACCAATCTCATTTTTCTTAATTAAAGGATAAATTTTCAATTTCATAAAATATTNGTTATAATAATTAAAATATAACTAATAAAATTATAAAATTTGTTTTTGGGAGTTATATTTGATAAGAGGAATTTTCTAAAAATAAAATTTTAGTTAAAGCAAAAAAATTAACACATTCAGATGATTGAATCACAAGGAATTAATTAGTAGAAACCAATCTCATTTTTCTTAATTAAAGGATAAATTTTCAATTTCATAAAATATTAAAATTTAGAAGACTATTAAATTAAATGATCCTAGACTTAGGGGTATGATTTTGGATGTTAATACTCACTAATTTAATACCTTTATTTGGTGTTCAAATGACATTCAAATGTGTTGATAATGAATTATTATTACTTAAAATTCAATTTCTTACAAAAAATTACTAATATATCCACCAAGGTCTAAAGGGCTTAGTAGTGACCTAGGCTAAATCAAATTTGGTTAAATGAGAATTAGAAAAGTGAATGTAACNCTTATTTGGTGTTCAAATGACATTCAAATGTGTTGATGATGAGTTATTATTACTTAAAATTCAATTTCTTACAAAAAATTACTAATATATCCACCAAGGTCTTAAGGGCTTAGTAGTGACCTAGGCTAAATCAAATTTGGTTAAATGAGAATTAGAAAAGTGAATGTAACTAGAAATTGAACACATTTAAAATACTACAAATCCAAGTTAAAACTAAAATTGGCGAAGTGTCTTAATAACATTAACTTGCCCCTTTAAGGGTCTTCACCCACGTAATTCTCAAATTAAATGACAAATGTTAATCACCTTACTCTTAGGGATAATTGAAACATCAATGTTCACTAAATATTCGAGATATTTATAGGATGAATTATTAAGCAGCATAACAAGTTTAAATGAGCTCGAGACTTTTCACTAAGTAGTGAGAGGGAAGCATGGATCTACTTCTTTCTTCTGACCTTTTGGATACCTCGGAGGTCTACTAAACNTACATCAAACTTGACCTTAAATTGGCCTGAGTGATGACTCAATTGCATTCATCTTTAGCCGAAGTCCAAAAATCCCCAAATTTGCCCTAAATTGGCTATGTCCCCCAAATTCCACCAAATTGATTGCCCTAACCCCAAAATTGACAACCAATTTATATTGAAAAAATTTCATGATGTTCTTATAGACCATTTTCAACAATCAATTTGGACTTAGCCCAATCTTAGCCCAACCTAGACCCAAGTCTAGTCCAACATGCCCAAATTGACCAAAATCCCAAAATCCTTCAAATTGAGCCCTCAATTGAACTCAAAATCATTTAAAACCTTCATAAAAAATCTTCATTACTATCATCTACATAATTTTGATCAATTAATTGGGCTCAAAGTCATGGCTAGCCTAACCCAAACCAAACAATTGGCCATTTAGACCCACATTGAACTCATGCACCAAAGTTGACCTAGCCATGTAAAGTTGACCTAGCCAAGACTTCTAAAGCTACATTTTAGGTCCTAGTGACCAAGCTACACACACTTAACCCACCCTAAATGATCCATGGACCCAAGGTCCCCTAAATCAAGGGATTTGTTTCCTAAATTGCTTAAGCCAAAGATATGTTTGCCAAAACTTATCATCATCCCAAATTAATTGTTGTGATAGATTCTTCTGAGGTTCCTGAGCCACTTAAGCACCTCCCCTACCAATTGGCCTTGGTGAAGCTTCAATTGCATTCAATTTTAATCTAAGTCCAAAAATTCCCAAAATTGCCCCAAATTGGCCATACATCTAAATTGCACCAAATTGATTGCCCTAACCCCAAAATTGACACCTAATTTATGTTGAAAACTCTTCATAATGTTCCTATGGACCATTCTAAAAAATCAATTTTGACTTAGTCCAACCATAGCCCAACCTAGACCCAAGTTTCGCCCAACATGCCCAAATTGACAAAAATTCCAAAATCCGTCAAATTGAACCACCAATTGGACTCAAAATCATTTCAATCCTTCACCAAAAATCTTCATTACAATCATATACACAATGTTGATCAATCAATTGGGTTCAAAGTCATGGCTAGCCTAAACCAAACCCAACTTTTGTTTTTTTTGGATTCACATTGAACCCATGCACCAAAATTGACCTAGCCATGTCAAATTGACCAAGGCAAGATTTCTACAGCCAACATTTGGGTCCTAGTAACCAAGATAGACCCACTTAACCCACCATAGATGAGCCATGGACCAAAGGTCCCCTAAATTAAGGGATTTTTTTCCTAAATTGTTTAAGCCAAAGATATCTTTACCAAAACATATCACCAGCCCAAATTAACTATTGTGACAGATTCCCCTGAGGTTCCTTAGCCACCTAAGCACCTCCCCTGCCATTCCTAGCTGGCCTAGTCACCGGAGCACTTCAAAATTGAAAGTCACCACACTTAAATCCTCACCCAATTGACCCATCTGAGATGTCCCACTCCTACTGGACAATTGTGCCGCTTAGCTCACCACCTCAGCAAGCTTTTGCACCTAAAGCCAGACCCTGAGCTCCCCTATCTAGCCATGGATATAAAATGGCCTCTTAACGACCAAAGTTTGGGTGCTGAAATTTTCTCAAGTAGACCATGTCTAATTACTTCCAAAGCCTCATTGAGACCTCCTCAGTGTAATCTAACCACTTCCCTACCATAATTTCCCTTATTGAAGCTCAATTTTAGAGCTCAAATCCTTGGCAAAAATAGGACACCCTACACCATAACTCCACACTGAACCAAAATCCAAGTAAACTTGCCCAAACCTTCACCATAGTGAGAGAAGAAGAAGCCCCACAAAAGTTCGATCATAGAGAGTCTCTACCCAAGACATTGATCAACAACCAAATTTGGTCTTGATTGAATTTGGGCTAGACATTTCACTACAGTAAGAGGTTCAATCCCTAACCTCCTTGGACCTCCACAAACGTACCGAGCAGCTCTGATTGAAGCTTCCCTTCTCAGAGCAAAGGTATAAACCTCCCCACTATCTTGATCTTATTTTTATCCTACACTTGCATAGATCCAATTTCAGGACATGTTAGCCATATAGATAACTTTGTATAGGCTAGATGAGTCTTTATAAACAAACCCAAGTCAATTTGGTTAAGTGTAGCTCAAGTTCTTAAGCTTAGAAGGTAGACGACTCTCGGGCTGAACCAGACGGGGATAAAGACTCATGATCATTGGATGGCGGGTGTATCAAATGGATGGGTGAGATGAAGCCAGTCAGCACTAAGTTGGAAGGCGGCGTCCAACCAGAGCACGCCACGCAAGCCTTCAGAGTCGTCGCATGATGTCGTGGCTCTGTGTGGTTTAAGAAGGAAAATAGGATTTAATTAATTCAGAAAATATCCCCTAACTTCAAAAATCCATTTTTTGGCAAAACATTTGGAGATCATTTGATAACCTAATTTAATTTTCTAAGTTAAAGGCCTCTTTTAAAACTTAAAATAGTTATAATAATTAAAATATAACTAATAAAATTATAAAAATTGTTTTTGGGAGTTATATTTGATAAGAGGAATTTTCTAAAATAAAATTTTAGTTAAAGCAAAAAAATTAACACATTCAAATGATTGAAACATAAGGAATTAATTAGTAGAAACCAATCTCATTTTTCTTAATTAAAGGATAAATTTTCAATTTCATAAAATATTAAAATTTAGAAGACTATTAAATTAAATGATCCTAGACTTAGGGGTATGATTTTGGATGTTAATACTCACTAATTTAATACCCTTATTTGGTGTTCAAATGACATTCAAATGTGTTGATGATGAGTTATTATTACTTAAAATTCAATTTCTTACAAAAAATTACTAATATATCCACCAAGGTCTTAAGGGCTTAGTAGTGACCTAGGCTAAATCAAATTTGGTTAAATGAGAATTAGAAAAGTGAATGTAACTAGAAATTGAACACATTTAAAATACTACAAATCCAAGTTAAAACTAAAATTGGCGAAGTGTCTTAATAACATTAACTTGCCCCTTTAAGGGTCTTCACCCACGTAATTCTCAAATTAAATGACAAATGTTAATCACCTTACTCTTAGGGATAATTGAAACATCAATGTTCACTAAATATTCGAGATATTTATAGGATGAATTATTAAGCAGCATAACAAGTTTAAATGAGCTCGAGACTTTTCACTAAGTAGTGAGAGGGAAGCATGGATCTACTTCTTTCTTCTGACCTTTTGGATACCTCGGAGGTCTACTAAACTTAGTATTTTTTGCTTAATAAAATCATCCTTAATTGAATTAATGAGGGATCACCAAGATATGATTTAGGATTTGTTAGATCACCAAAACCTTCTTTCCCCGCTTTATATAAAATGCTTCTAATATATAAATACTCTTGCATGCATTTTGAGTTTCAGTTGAAGATGATGGGAAGACCATCTAGGTATGCTTTTATTGTAAGTTATTTTACCTACATTTCTAGTTTCCCATACTTTACTTTCCAGTATGTTACTGTACTTACTCACTTGCATGTATGAGCCAAAACAAAAATATGCATGTTAAATAACAATGTCACCCTGTATGATAACCAAAACTCCTAGAATAGCCGCAAAACCAAAACCAAAACTAAAACTAAAACCAACCAAGATAAAATTCACAGCAACATTATCCAAAATATAAGAAAACATGAAATCTAATCACAAACATCACAAAACCACAATTACAACTAAATTAAGACGTGTCTATCGGATGATCAAGAATCTCTCAAAGAAGGTAACCTATAGTTGCTAGCAAGGCTTCCCATGGTCTAAATGAAATTATGGAACTCATTAAGTTGAGTTTAGTAAATTCATTGAGTCTTCCCACGGTCTAAATGAAATTATGGAACTCATTAAGTTGAGTTTAGTAAATTCATTTTGGAACATAGTGATTCCAATAGAAAATAGTGGTGCCGGGACGATGAAACCGTGGGATCTTGACCGGTGTCTTTTCCCACGATCTAAATGAAATTATGGAACTCATTAAGTTGAGTTTAGTAAGTTCATTTGGACTAAGCTATGGTCTAAATGAAATTATGGAACTCATTAAGTTGAGTTTAGTAAATTCATTTGGACTAAAGTCGGTCTAAATGAAATTATGGAACTCATTAAGTTGAGTTTAGTAAATTCATTTGGACTAAGTGTAACGAGGCTTCCCAAGGTCTAAATGAAATTATGGAACTCATTAAGTTGAGTTTAGTAAATTCATTTGGACTAAGTGAATCCCGTGCTGGACGGAGGGAACCGTAGGATCCTAACCGGAGTCGCTCCAATAAACTTTAACATGCCCCACAAAATTTAAAGAACTTTAACCATAGAGACCTTTGATTTGACACCATAACCTGACACACTAGAAAACTTAAACTCGTCATGACAAGAAGCTTGGAGCTAACATGGTGGGCAGCCCAATCATCTTCAATAGCAAAACATGTCTTCACCAGCTAAAACAATTTCCTTCCTTAGAATTAAACAATAAAGCCATAGGATTTCGAGGTTGTTTGCTTATGGAACATAAATCCTCAACATATCTTTAAGCCCTTGTATAGCTCTGTTGTACAATATAACCCCTAACTCATCTTAGGTTTTCGAGGTTGTCGTTTGTCACGACCTAAATTCTCACATCTTCCAGGCTATTTGTGTGATCATTTCAGAGGAATGTAAGCTCTAACAAAAAAAACTAGTAGGATGAAACATTTAAATATTTCTCTTTTAATTTGATCCCAAACCATAGGATAGCTTAGGAAGTCACCGAGGATCTCCACCAGATCTATGACACCCCGTAGTTCTTCCTCGTTGGATTCTACAATAAATGTTTCAAATTTTAACCACTCCTCTTTCACACCGCTTTGTTCGATTTCATTGAAACGTCCTGTCTTATTTAGCTCCTTGAAGATAATATTTCCTAATTTTTATCGAGAGTTTTCTTAGGTGACTTTGGTTATCTAAGATGTAATTAACAATAGGGGCTTACCCTTATAGGAAGTTTGTCCGAACCCAGCTTAATATAAACCCTATTTAATTTTTCATATTAAATAGGGGAATTTGTCGGCAAATAAAAAGATTTCACAGACCAAACAGATGTCTTATATTTCTTAGTTTATTTGATCGAGCCTCATTCTCAAGTCTTGTGTTTATCCTTCGGGATAGATACAGGGTTTGAGGTATAGTGCTATTTCATTTAAACTATGAAAAATATGGGGTTAGTTTGATTTCATATATTTCTAAAACTTATATACATATATATACACATATATATAATTTAAACGTCTTTTCAAAGCGAGCAATGGGATATCAATTTCGGCGGCTGATAGCTTCCAACGGGAAACTCCTTAACCAAAAAAGTGTCGACATGGGACCATTAAAGTGGCTCCTCCTTTTTCCTAACATAGTATGGTGATATGAGCATGACTCACATGGCTTTCATGGGGCTTGTGATGGCTTCATGGCTTGTCTTTGGCTTGGTTAATTTGCATCATAAAGGATTTTTGGATTTATGGGGTATTTTTTGGGAGTTTTTCATGAGGCATGATTTAAAATTATTTTTGTATGAACTAGAAACTTATGGAATGATTTTGATTATTTGAATGATGAGNTACATATATATAATTTAAACGTCTTTTCGAAGCGAGCAATGGGATATCAATTTCGGCAGCTGATAGCTTCCAACGGGAAACTCCTTAAGCAAAAAAGTGTCGACATGGGACCATTAAAGTGGCTCCTCCTTTTTCCTAACATAGTATGGTGATATGAGCATGACTCACATGGCTTTCATGGGGCTTGTGATGGCTTCATGGCTTGTCTTTGGCTTGGTTAATTTGCATCATAAAGGATTTTTGGATTTATGGGGTATTTTTTGGGAGTTTTTCAAGAGGCATGATTTAAAATTATTTTTGTATGAACTAGAAACTTATGGAATGATTTTGATTATTTGAATGATGAGGAGAAAAATTGTCATCTGTGCTTTTAATTGAATCTTGGGCTTTCGAAATTAAATGTGATGGGCTTGGGCTTTTGAAATTGGGAAGAATTTGGGCTAAAATTTGTGGTCAATCAAATGTTTGATTTGGTTTAGAGATACTTCATGAAGATTTTTGAAAGGCTCTCAAGTGATTTGAANAAAATTAAATGTGATGGGCTTGGGCTTTTGAAATTGGGAAGAATTTGGGCTAAAATTTGGGGTCAATCAAATGTTTGATTTGGTTTAGAGATACTTCATGAAGATTTTTGAAAGGCTCTCAAGTGATTTGAATTGAATTGGAAGGTCAATTTGGTGGAATTTGGACATAGAGTAAATTTTGGGATTTTTTGGGTTTGAGGCAATTAAGCTTCCAATTGGGTCAAATTTGGATTGTATTTTGTTTAAATTGGTATTAGAGATGTTTAATTGTGGTTTAGAATTGAAATTGGGTAAGATTGTGGTCAATTGGCTTGATATTGGGGTTAATTTGGGGAAATTGGGCCTTTTAGGGCAATTTGGGGCTTTTGGTCAAACTGGGTCAATTTGACCAAATTGAATATATATAAGTGGTTCAAATTGATTTTGGGGAAAATTGAGATGATTTTAGAATTTTTGGAATTTTTGAAGATTTTTTGTCATGAGGGGCATTTTGGTATTTTTTGTATTTTTTGGGTATTTTTGGGAATTTGGTGATTTTGGTCAATTTGGGTAGTGGGGAATGGTTTGAAATGGCTTTTGGAAAAATTTGTGAGGTTTAGGTAATTTTGGGAGTTTTGGCAAAAATTAGGTTGTAGGGGTATTTTGGTAATTTTGATGAAAGTTTGGGCTAGAGTGGGTAGGTAAGCCATGAAGTCATGCCAANAGGAATTTGGTGATTTTGGTCAATTTGGGTAGTGGGGAATGGTTTGAAATGACTTTTGGAAAAATTTGTGAGGTTTAGGTAATTTTGGGAGTTTTGGCCAAAATTAGGTTGTAGGAGTATTTTGGTAATTTTGATGAAAGTTTGGGCTAGAGTGGGTAGGTAAGCCATGAAGTCATGCCAAACTAATAGCTGTCATGTGAGGGTTCATTTTGGATGTTCAATATGTTGGTCCTAACCCTTTTAGCCAAGGGCTAGAGGTTTGTTTCCATCCATATGAGCTTTTTAGGTGGATACCTTATCTCCGTCGGTATTAGATGACAACTCAAGTTGTAAAATGTGTTTTCTTTACCCTTGTCATGGACTTGGGCTAATAGGGCTCCAAGAGAGTCATCTAAGGCCGCGACATAAAGTATCAACGGTTTTGCAGGGATAGGGGCTACCAAAATAGAAGGTGTCATTAAATATTGTTTAACATCCTTAAAGGCCTACTAGCATTTCTCTTCCTAAATA
>JXCR01142104.1:131720-142280 GCA_002079205.1 Phalaenopsis hybrid cultivar
ATGAATATTTCCCTATTTATTTGCACTCAATCATATGAACTGCATTCTCATTCATACAACCTCATGTGATTCTTTCTAATTGTTGACTGAGACAATACCGACCAGATTCTTACATGTTCTCAAAAAAATTTTTAACATCTGGATTGGCCAAATCAAGAAGTAAATGAAGTACATGGATTTAAATCATCACAACTATTCCAATATTTAAGCTCAATACTCTCTACAAATTCCATCCAACATTTAATTACTTATCATTTTAAGAAGAAAGATAAAGAAAAATACTCATAATCCATGGAGAAAACAGAACCACACTTTAGTTTAAAAGTAGAAATCATTGGCAAACCAACAACAAGTCTCAATTAAAATTAAAACTAATCTAAAACAAAAGATAAAAACTTATCTCAAGTCCTCCACCAAACTCTTGAAGTTCCTTTCATTCTCTTCTCTTTTACAACACTCTCAATATAAAACTAAATTAAAAAGAATAAATATGTGGTGCCCGAAAATCTCTCCATCTAACTTCCCAATTTTTGAACTTTCAAAACTTTCCCAGTACTTTTAGGACCCCTTTCTAATTCTCAATCTTCCTTCTTTTATNTTAAAAAGAATAAATATGTGGTGCTTGAAAATCTGTCCATCTAACTTCCTAATTTTTGAACTTTCAAAACTTTCCCAGTACTTTTAGGACCCCTTTCTAATTCTCAATCTTCCTTCTTTTATAATTCTCCAAAAGCTGCCATGGTATCTCTTCAAAATATGGCTTGATTGGATGCATTTCCCCAAGAGATGCATCATTTCGCAATAATTTTCGTCCATGGTGGTTTTAACCCCTTATTAAGCCAATAGGTGCCTCAAAAACCACTTCAAAATTTACAAAAACCAAATTTACTCATCTAATAACTGCCACTGGCGCTTAAGCGTGGGGCCTCTGACGCTTAGGCGCGACCTTCTCTATTTAACCAGAGCTTAAGCGCCGGATCTGACGCTTAGGCGCCAAAACACTNTGATGCATTTCCCCAAGAGATGCATCATTTCGCAATAATTTTCGTCCATGGTGGTTTTAACCCTTTATTAAGCCAATAGGTGCCTCAAAAACCACTTCAAAATTTGCAAAAACCAAATTTACTCATCTAATAACTGTCACTGGCGCTTAAGCGTGGGGCCTCTAACGCTTAGGCGCGACCTTCTCTATTTAACCAGAGCTTAAGCGCCGGATCTGACGCTTAGGCGCCAAAACACTTTTGCACATTTTTGACCTATTTGCTCTAAATTTGATCCTTTTTCACTCCTTTAAGTATTTTCACCTTTTTACCTGTACCTGTAAGAAAAACACAAAAATATCATCCATTAAAGCGCATTATCTTAAAAATAGGTATAAAAATGTGTCTAAAAACACTATATAATTTAGGCGTATCAAAATCTCACAAACTTAAAATATTACTTGTCCACAAGTGACACTTCAATCTTTAAAAACTAAATATGTATGATATGTATATGAGTTTCTATAGGAGCTACTAAATTTTAGATTTAGAAATATACTAGTCTAATTTAGAAAAATTATTCTGTAAATGAGACCAACGTAAAGTTTATAAATTTTTAATTTTAAGAGAGTTGAAAATATTAGTTCCTATCTAATTCAGAAATATTGTAAGTCTTCCAAATTTAGAATTTAGTTCTTTTATTATGTCCACTTAAAAATTTTTATGAAGAATAATTTTACTTACTATATTATGTCTATAAGCTTAAGAGTTTCTCAAGTTTTATACTTTAAAAAGATCAAATGTAGAACCAATTTTTGATTAGGCACTAATCCTCAAGCTTCTCCTCCCTCACTTTTTCTTCTTTTTCTTTTTTTTTTTCTTTTTCTTTGCCTTTTTCTTTTCTTTTTTTTTAGGCAAGGATTTACTATATCTGGATAGGCCTTCAATAATTTTGAATTCTACTTTTCCTTTCCTAAAGCAAAGTCTTGATACAAAATTTATACTTATAAATATAAAAATAGCTTTAAATTTTTTTTTAATAAAAGAAATTTAAGTATTAANACTACCTCACTTTTTCTTCTTTTTCTTTTTTTTTCTTTTTCTTTGCCTTTTTCTTTTCTTTTTTTTAGGCAAGGATTACTATATCTGGATAGGCCTTCAATAATTTTGAATTCTACTTTTCATTTCCTAAAGCAAAGTCTTCATACAAAATTTATACTTATAAATATAAAAATAGCTTTAAATTTTTTTTTAATAAAAGAAATTTAAGTATTAAAAATAAAAGTTTAAATTTCTAAAATTTTCAATAATATAATATTTCTTACTAATGATAGTTACTTATATTAATCATTTTCTACACTAAAAACTTCTAACTTAAAGTTTTTCTTCATTACTCAAAATTTCAACTAAATACTCTTACTCATTTCTANGAAATTTACGAATTAAAAATAAAAGTTTAAATTTCTAAAATTTTCAATAATATAATATTTCTTACTAAAGATAGTTACTTATATTAATCATTTTCTACACTAAACACTTCTAACTTAAAGTTTTTCTTCATTACTCAAAATTTCAACTAAATACTCTTACTCATTTCTAGAATCAAATTTTACTCCCTAAAATAACTTCATATACATGATCAATTTTTCTTTTCAAATTAAATTCACTTGTAGTTCATTTGAGAATAAATAAAATTCAAGTTTTAAAAATATTTTTCATCCCCCCCAAACTTAAATTTTTAGCAGATTGAACAATTTAGCATCAAATATATATAAGAAGGAATGAGAATTAAAGTAACTGCTAACAAGAATTTTTATACCCTAATGATACAAGTATAAAACTAAAAATAGGAGTAAAACTAATTTTGATCAAATTTTCTAAAATTTTCATTTCAATTCAACATATAGAGATTCAATAAAATTCTAAATAGTGTGTATAAACATAAAAGCAAACTAACACACTAACTTGACTTCACAATCTCAACATAAAAACAAANCTAAATAGTGTGTATAAACATAAAAGCAAACTAACATACTAACTTGACTTCATAATCTCAACATAAAAACAAACTCACAAAGATGATAAATGAAAAATAAAGGGTAGCAATTTCTGAAATTTAATAATTAAGACCTAAGTTAGTAAGATTTTCATCTTTTCAAATGACATAGAATTAATTTAAGTTCTAAACTAACTAAATAAAAAAACTCACAACAGTTACTACAGTAGAATTTTAAAACAAACTACTAACAATCACAAGCATCACAATAACAACAAAATACAAAAGTCTAAAACACAATACATAGTACATATTATCACAATGATGCAAATGTAGCAGTACCACACCACATAGTCCACAACATAAAAATAAACAACACATAACAAATCTCAAATCCAAAGCACATAGTTTAATACATATTACAAACATAAAAATCTCTCAATTCAACTTGTCTTCTGAATCAGCGCTATACCACTTTTCTGCAAGCTCATAATCAGGATATCGAGGATATGAAATAAATTACACGCCTGGGCCACCCCTAATTAGGTTCTCTAGAGATAAGTGGAATTTCTCTTCATAATCACTCTTTCTCATACTATACTTATCAGTATGCTCTGCAAAATGCTATAAATTCTAAAATTTATTAGCGGTAAAATTAAAATGATCCATCATGCTCTGCAATAGTTGATCTTGGGTCTCAGTAGACTCACCTTTAAATGTAGAAGCATGTGAGGTAGATGGTCTTGATGTAGAAGCTGCAGAGGTAGAAGAAACGGATGTCTCTATTCCATAATTTCTAAAAAATCCTCCTCTCTAGNCAGCGGTAAAATTAAAATGATCCATCATGCTCTGGAATAGTTGATCTTGGGTCTTAGTAGACTCACCTTTAAATGTAGAGCATGTGAGGTAGATGGTCTAGATGTAGAAGCTGCAGAGGTAGAAGAAACGGATGTCTCTATTCCATAATTTCTAAAAAATCCTCCTCTCTAGNATGTTAAATAACAATGTCACCCTGTATGATAACCAAAACTCCTAGAATAGCCACAAAACCAAAACCAAAGTTAAAACTAAAACCAACCAAGATAAAATTCACAGCAACATTATCCCAAATATAAGAAAACATGAAATTTAATCACAAACATCACAAAACCACAATTACAACTAAATTAAGACGTGTCTATTGGATGATCAGGAATCTCTCAAAGAAGGTAACCTACAGTTGCTAGCAAGGCTTCCCACGGTCTAAATGAAATTATGGCACTCATTAAGTTGAGTTTAGTAAATTCATTTGGACTAAGTGAATCCAATAGAAAATAGTCGTGCTGGACGGAGGGAACCGTAGTATCCTAACTGGAGTCGCTCCAATAAACTTTAACATGCCCCACAAAATTTAAAAAACTTTAACCATAGAGACCTTTGATTCGACACCATAACCTGACACACTAGAAAACTTAAACTCGTCATGACAAGAAGCTTGGAGCTAACATGGTGGGCAGCCCAATCATCTTCAATAGCAAAACATGTCTTCACCAGCTAAAACAATTTCCTTCCTTAGAATTAAACAACAAAGCCATAGGATTTTGAGGTTGTTTGCTTATGGAACATAAATCCTCAACATATCTTTAAGCCCTTGTATAGCTCTGTTGTACAATATAACCCCTAACTCATCTTAGGTTTTCGAGGTTGTCGTTTGTAACGACCTAAATTCTCACATCTTCCAGGCTATTTGTGTGATCATTTCAGAGGAATGTAAGCTCTAACAAAAAAAAATAGTAGGATGAAACATTTAAATATTTCTCTTTTAATTTGATGCCAAACCATAGGATAGCTTAGGAAGTCACCGAGGATCTCCACCAGATCTATGACACCCCGTAGTTCTTCCTCGTTGGATTCTACAATAAATGTTTCAAATTTTAACCACTCCTCTTTCACACCGCTTTGTTCGATTTCATTGAAACGTCCTATCCTATTTAGCGCCTTGAAGATAATATTTCCTAATTTTTATCGAGAGTTTTCTTAGGTGACTTTGGTTATCTAAGATGAAATTAACAATAGGGGCTTACCCTTATAGGAAGTTTGTCCGAACCCAGCTTAATATAAACCCTATTTAATTTTTCATATTAAATAGGGGAATTTGTCGGCAAATAAAAAGATTTCACAGACCAAACAGATGTCTTATATTTCTTAGTTTATTTGATCGAGCCTCATTCTCAAGTCTTGTGTTTATCCTTCGGGATAGATACAGGGTTTGAGGTATAGTGCTATTTCATTTAAACTATGAAAAATATGGGGTTAGTTTGATTTCATATATTTCTAAAACTTATATACATATATATACACATATATATAATTTAAACGTCTTTTCAAAGCGAGCAATGGGATATCAATTTCGGCGGCTGATAGCTTCCAACGGGAAACTCCTTAACCAAAAAAGTGTCGACATGGGACCATTAAAGTGGCTCCTCCTTTTTCCTAACATAGTATGGTGATATGAGCATGACTCACATGGCTTTCATGGGGCTTGTGATGGCTTCATGGCTTGTCTTTGGCTTGGTTAATTTACATCATAAAGGATTTTTGGATTTATGGGGTATTTTTTGGGAGTTTTTCATGAGGCATGATTTAAAATTATTTTTGTATGAACTAGAAACTTATGGAATGATTTTGATTATTTGAATGATGAGGAGAAAAATTGTCATCTGTGCTTTTAATTGAATCTTGGGCTTTCGAAATTAAATGTGATGGGCTTGGGCTTTTGAAATTGGGAAGAATTTGGGCTAAAATTTGTGGTCAATCAAATGTTTGATTTGGTTTAGAGATACTTCATGAAGATTTTTGAAAGGCTCTCAAGTGATTTGAATTGAATTGGAAGGTCAATTTGGTGGAATTTGGACATAGAGTAAATTTTGGGATTTTTTGGGTTTGAGGCAATTAAGCTTCCAATTGGGTCAAATTTGGATTGTATTTTGTTTAAATTGGTATTAGAGATGTTTAATTGTGGTTTAGAATTGAAATTGGGTAAGATTGTGGTCAATTGGCTTGATATTGGGGTTAATTTGGGGAAATTGGGCCTTTTAGGGCAATTTGGGGCTTTTGGTCAAACTGGGTCAATTTGACCAAATTGAATATATATAAGTGGTTCAAATTGATTTTGGGGAAAATTGAGATGATTTTAGAATTTTTGGAATTTTTGAAGATTTTTTGTCATGAGGGGCATTTTGGTATTTTTTGTATTTTTTGGGTATTTTTGGGAATTTGGTGATTTTGGTCAATTTGGGTAGTGGGGAATGGTTTGAAATGGCTTTTGGAAAAATTTGTGAGGTTTAGGTAATTTTGGGAGTTTTGGCAAAAATTAGGTTGTAGGGGTATTTTGGTAATTTTGATGAAAGTTTGGGCTAGAGTGGGTAGGTAAGCCATGAAGTCATGCCAAACTAATAGCTGTCATGTGAGGGTTCATTTTGGATGTTCAATATGTTGGTCCTAACCCTTTTAGCCAAGGGCTAGAGGTTTGTTTCCATCCATATGAGCTTTTTAGGTGGATACCTTATCTCCGTCGGTATTAGATGACAACTCAAGTTGTAAAATGTGTTTTCTTTACCCTTGTCATGGACTTGGGCTAATAGGGCTCCAAGAGAGTCATCTAAGGCCGCGACATAAAGTATCAACGGTTTTGCAGGGATAGGGGCTACCAAAATAGAAGGTGTCATTAAATATTGTTTAACATCCTTAAAGGCCTACTAGCATTTCTCTTCCTAAATAAATTTGGCGTCATTTTTAAATAATGCTGAGAAGGGTTGACACCTACCTGAGAGATTAGAAATAAAACGTCTCGGATATGTCAAGTTCCCCTAGAAAGAATGTAGTTATTTCAAGGTTTTGGGTGGAGGCATTTCCAAGATAGATTTAATCTTATCTCGGTCGATCTCAATTCATCGATGACGGACAACGAATCCTAGAAATTTTCCTGAGGAAAAGCCGAAAGCACACTTTAAGTGATTCATTTTAAGGTCATATCATCGTAACAGTTTAAACACAATCCTCAAATCACACAAATGGTCTATTTTTTGTTTACTCTTGATTAACAAATCATCCAAGTAGTATTCCACTTAGTTGTGAATAAGCTCATAAAAAATCTTTGTTATAGTTCGTTGATATGTTGCTCCGACATTCTTCAACCCAAACGACATCACTTTGTAGCAGAAAATCCTGATTGGTGTCCTGAAGGCTGTAAGTGTTGCATCCCTGGAGCCATCTCGATTTAATTGTACCCCAACGATCCATCCACAAAGGAGAAAATTTCATGTGTCGAAGCGATGTCCACCATTATTTCTGGTATCGATAACGAAAATTCATCTTTTGGACATGCTTTTTCAAATCTCTGAAGTCGACACATACAGGGATTTGTCCATTTTTCTTCTTAAGTGGTACAATGTTATCTAACCATGTGGGTTATTGCTCTAATTTTACAAAGTTAGCATCTATTAACTTCTTCACCTCAGCAATGACTTTCTGCTCTATTTCGAGGCGCATTCTTCCGGGAGCTTATTTTACTGAGGTCGTATTTTTGTCCACCCTGAGCTTATGAAATGCAACTTCTACTGACAGTCTTGACATTTCATCATAAGTCCATTCGAAGCAATCTTTGAATTCTGTTGACAGTTTGATCAATTTTATATATTCTTCATTATTGAGTAGAGAACTTATAATTGTAGGTCGGGGTTGCTCCTCTATCCCAAGGTTAATTTCCTTCAGTTCATCAACAGTTAACTTTATCTTTTCTTCAAATTCTATCGAGGCATATTCTATTATTTGATCAGTAGAGTCATCCTCTAGATCAATGCAGTCCTCTTCCGATTCGCTAGTAACAACCATACAAAATTCTAAATCATCACCTGGTTCGACTGTACCAAATCTGAGACCCTCTTTTGAGTTTGGAGTTCGATTTTTAACATCCTATAATTTTTCAAAAACTCGTTGCTTATCTTTTAGCATTTGTTTTGGCAAATGTCCATGTTGAATTAACTTTTGTACACAAGGAAAAAATTAACCAAAAGGTAATTACATTAATTCCTTAGGATCCTCATCAAAATTTACATGATTTTCAAATTTAGTAAAAGTAGAAGCACGATAAAATTTGATCAGCTTTGAACCAGTGATATGGACCTCCTTGACCTCTAAAATCTTGACCTTTTGAGGGAGAATCAGAGTAAGGGTCATGATGTTCACATAGTGGTTTATTTGATCATACATTGTCTTATATTTGCTTTGCTCCGTATCATCTAAGGATATCTCGTACTGAGATTTTTTCTGTTTTGTCATCATTATTTCATTTTCAGAACTATCTTCGTCAGAACTTTCTTCCATGTCAATGTTGATGGTTGATCCCGAAACTGCTTATATGCAACAATATAACAATAANATTGTCTTATATTTTCTTTGCTCCGTATCATCTAAGGATATCTCGTACTGAGAGTTTTTCTGTTTTATCATCATTATTTCATTTTCAGAACTGTCTTTGTCAGAACTTTCTTCCATGTCAATGTTGATGGTTGATCCCGAAACTGCTTATATGCAACAATATAATAATAATTTTGATTATATTTTTCACTTATATTTCATTATTTTGTAATAAAACCAAAAACTTGATCTTAAAGAAAAATAAAAAATTAACTTTTAATTTATATACATTAGGATACTACACAAGTATACGTATCGTTATCAAGTAATATAGGACTGACCTAAAAATCGAACCAATAGGGAAGATATGCAATTTGCACTTTTTGGAAAACTTTCTATTTTTAAAAAGACAATTATTTAAACTAAAGATGTTTTCGCAGTAAAGAAATTTTAAATATTTTTTGTAATTTTAATCTTTTGACAAAAATAGAAGAAACTTATAAAGATAACTTGAGCTTTTGTAGAATAAAAGCACAGAATATGAAAATATCTTTCTCCTTATCATGAATCAGTAATAAGTATAGGAATTATGTTTTGGAAGTATGCATATTGTGTTGTGCCAAATAAGAGCAATAAAATTCTTTACTCTTACTAGAGATGCTATAAAGAACATTGGCTAATTTAAAGTTTGAATAGTTCTGAAGATCGGCTAGGCAGAGAAGATACGAGTTGTCACTCTAGAGTTCCCTTAATTCCCTCCACCTGGGGGCTAACATCTCGAGCCTAGGCAGGGAAGATACCAGCTCTCACTCTAGAGTTCCCTCGATTCCCTCCACCCGGGGGCTAGCATCGCTAGGCAGGGAAGATACTAGCTCTCACTCTAGAGTTCCCTCGATTCTCTCCACCTCAAGGCTAATAGGTAGGGAAGATACCATCTCTCACTCTAGAGTTCCATTAATTCCCTCCACCTGGGGGCTAACATCTCGTATCATAACCTTTGGGAAGATACTAGCTCTCACTCTAGAGTTCCCTCGATTCCCTCCACCTGGGGTCTAACATCTCGTATCATATNATTTGTAGAATAAAAGCACTGAATATGAAAATATCTTTCTCCTTATCATGAATCAGTAATAAGTATAAGAATTATGTTTTGGAAGTATGCATATTGTGTTATGCCAAATAAGAGCAATAAAATTCTTTACCCTTACTAGAGATGCTATAAAGAACATTGGCTAATTTAAAGTTTGAATAGTTCTGAAGATCGGCTAGGCAGAGAAGATACGAGTTGTCACTCTAGAGTTCCCTTAATTCCCTCCACCTGGGGGCTAACATCTCGAGCCTAGGCAGGGAAGATACCAGCTCTCACTCTAGAGTTCCCTCGATTCCCTCCACCCGGGGGCTAGCATCGCTAGGCAGGGAAGATACTAGCTCTCACTCTAGAGTTCCCTCGATTCTCTCCACCTCAAGGCTAATAGGTAGGGAAGATACCATCTCTCACTCTAGAGTTCCATTAATTCCCTCCACCTGGGGGCTAACATCTCGTATCATAACCTTGGGAAGATACTAGCTCTCACTCTAGAGTTCCCTCGATTCCCTCCACCTGGGGGCTAACATCTGGTGAAGATACTAGCTCTCACTCTAGAGTTCCCTCGATTCCCTCCACCTGGGGGCTAACATCTCATATCAGATGAATATTTCCCTATTTATTTGCACTCAATCATATGAACTGCATTCTCATTCATACAACCTCATTTGATTCTTTCTAATTGTTGACTAAGACAATACCGACCAGATTCTTACATGTTCTCACAAAAATTTTTAACATTTGGATTGGCCAAATCAAGAAGTAAATGAAGTACATGGATTTAAATCATCACAACTTATTCCAATATTTAAGCTCAATACTCTCTACAACTTTCATCCAACACTTAATTACTTATCATTTTAAGAAGAAAGATAAGGAAAAATACTCATAATCCATGGAGAAAACAGAACCACACTTTAGTTTAAAAGTAGAAATCATTGGCAAACCAACAACAAGTCTCAATTAAAATTAAAACTAATCTAAAACAAAAGATAAAAACTTATCTCAAGTCCTCCACCAAACTCTTGAAGTTCCTTTCAATCTCTTCTCTTTTACAACACTCTCAATATAAAACTAAATTAAAAAGAATAAATATGTGGTGC
>JXCR01142106.1:1780-78114 GCA_002079205.1 Phalaenopsis hybrid cultivar
TGACAAGTCTTTCCAAAAATTAATCTGTAAGGAGTCATTCCAATAAGAGTTTTATAAGCAGTCCTATAAGCCCATAATGCGGTATCCAATCTAGTGGACCAATCTATTCTACTAGGGTTTACAGTCTTTTTAAGTATTTGTTTAATCTCTCTATTAGAAACTTTAGTTAACCCACTGGTTTTAGGGTGATAAGCAGTAGAGATTCTATGAATAATATTAAATTTTTTTGCCAATCTCTGAATATTGGATGATAGGAAGTAGAGATTCTATGAATAATATTAAATTTTTCTGCCAATCTCTGAATGTACTTATTCTTAGAATGGGATCCTCCTACAATAATAATCATCCCAGGCATTCTGTATCTAGTGAAAATATTTTTCATTAAAAATTTTGAAACACTTTTAGCGCCACAACAAGGTAAAGCTTGTGCTTCAATCCACTTAGAGACGTAGTCTACTGCAATTAATATATATAAGTTCCCAAATGAAGGAATAAATGGTCCCATAAAATCTAATCCCCAAACATCAAAAATCTCAACTTCCAATATGAAATTTAGAGGCATTTCATTTCTTCTAGATATATTGCCTACCCGTTGACATTGATCACAAGTATTTATATATTTATAAACATCTCGAAATATAGTAGGCCAATAAAATCGAGCTTGTAAAATTTTATAGGCAGTTTTATCAATCCCAAAATGTCCTCCAAATTCAGAATCATGACATTTTTGAATGTTCGGTTCAGTTTCTTCATAAGGTACACATCTTCTCATAATCAAATCCATACATTGTTTATATAAATAAGGTTCATCCCAAAAATATGCTTTTGCATCATGAATGAATTTCCTTTGTTATTGCAATGTCAGCATAGGTGGCAAAATAGCACTTATAATATAATTAACAATATCATCATACCATGGTACTTTCCACTCACTAACATTATAAAGTTGTTCGTCAGGAAAACTGTCTGTAATTTCATTGTCTGCATCAGATAATTCATGGTTTTCTAATCTTGACAAACAATCAGCAATTTGATTATCAGTTCCCTTTTTATCAATAACTACAAGATCAAATTCTTGTATCAATAATATTCATCTAATCAACCTTGATTTAGCATCCTTCTTTTGCATCAGATATTTAATAGCTGAGTGATCAGTGTGCACAACACATTTAGCTCTAATTAAATAAGATCGAAATTTGTCTAAAGCATATACGATGGCGAGTAGCTCTTTTTCAGTAACAATATAGTTAATTTGAGCATCATTAAGAGTTTTACTAGCGTAGTATATCACTTTAAAAACCTTTTCATATCTTTGTCCAAGAACAACTCTAATAGCATAATCACTAGCATCACACATCAGTTCAAATGGTTTCTCCTAGTTAGGTGAAACAATAATAGGGGCTGTGATTAATTTTTCTTTAAATAACTCAAAGGCATTTAAACAGCTTTCATTAAATTCAAATTTTTTTTCCTTTTCTAAAAGTTGGCAAAGAGGTTTAGTAACTTTTGAGAAATCTTTAATAAAACACCTGTAAGAACCAACATGTCTAAGAAAGCTTCTAACTTCTCTTACATTAGTAGGAGGTGTTAGTTTAGATATCACTTGGATTTTTGCAGGGTCTGTTTCCATACCATCTTCCAAAATTTTATGCCCTAACACAATTCCTCCTGCAACCATAAATTGACATTTCTCCCAATTTAGAACTAAATTAGTTCCTTCACATAACTCAAACACTTTTTCAAGATATTCTAAGCATGCATCAAATGATGTTCCAAATACAGAAAAATCATCCATAAATACTTCCAATCCATCGTCAACTAACTAACTAAATATGGACATCATACATCTCTGGAATGTTACAGGTGCATTACATAATCCGAAAGGCATGTTCCGAAAAGCAAAAGTTCCAAAAGGACTAGCAAATGTTGTCTTTTCTTGATCCTCAGGAGCAATATAAAAGCAAAAGTTCTAAAAGGACTAGTAAATGTTGTCTTTTCTTGATCCTCAGGAGAAATAGGAATTTGATGGTAACCGATATATCCATCTAAAAAGAAAAAATATTTTTGCCCAGCAAGTCTATCTACTATTTGATCTAGGAATGGTAGAGGAAAATGATCTTTCCTGGTGGCAGTGTTTAATTTTCTATAATCAATGCATATGGGCCACCCAGTGACTTGTCTGATAGGTATTAATTCATTATTTTTTGTTGTTTCAACAGTCGCTCCTCCTTTCTTCGATACACAATGAATTGGACTTACCCATGCACTGTCTGAAATAGGAAATATAATCCCAGTGTCTAACCATTTCAAAATTTCCTTTTTTACTACTTCTTTCATTATAGGGTTTAATCTCCTTTGTGGATCAACTCTTGGTTTATATTGTTCATCTAATATAATTCTGTGCATACAGATCGAAGGACTGATTCCTTTAATATCCGCTAAGGTCCAATCAAAAGCTTTCTTATATCTTTTCAATGTATCTAACAGTTTTTGTTCTTGTAAATCATTTAATTCTGAAGATACAACAACAGGTAATGTAAATGAGTCTCCTAAAATCACATACTTCAAGTGGTTAGGTAATGTTTTCAACTCAAGTTCAGGTGGTTTTATAATTGATGAAGATTCTTATCAGCATTCTCTGTAATATCCAACATCTCAAATCTTTCCTGAACATAATCTAATTCTTCATTTTCTAATTTGTCTAGAATAATTTTGTCATTTTCTTCAAATTGTTCTTCGAAATGCTCTTCTTTTTCAAAATACTTTTTATTTTCAAAATGTTCTTTAAAATGCTCATTTAGTAGATGTTCAATAATTTCCATGCGAAAACATTCATTATCTTTCTCAACAGCAGGAAATTTCATAGATTTTGCAATGTTAAGAGTTACTTCTTGATCATTTACTCTCATAGTTAATTCTCCTTTTTGAACATCTATCATAGCTTTTCTAGTAGCTAAAAATGGTCTCCCTAAAATGATAGGTATTTCTTTATCTTTCTCCATATCTAAAACAATGAAATCCACAGGAAAGATAAATCTGTCAAATTTTACTAACACATCTTCTATAACTCCCTTAGGATATGTAATTGATCGATCTGCTAATTGAAGAGTTACAGAAGTAGGTGAGACTTCTCCTAATCCTAGTCTTTGATAATTGAAGAGTTACAGAAGTAGGTGAGACTTCTCCTAATCCTAGTCTTTTGAAAATTGATATAGGCATAAGATTAATGCTGGCTCCCAAATCACATAAAGCTCTTCCATAAAATTTTTCATCGATATGTAAGATTAATGCTGGCTCCCAAATCACATAAAGCTCTTCCATAAAATTTTTCACCGATAGCAAAGAGTTACAGAAGTAGGTGAGACTTCTCCTAATCCTAGTCTTTTGAAAATTGATAGAGGCAGCGCTAACTAACGAGTTACAGAAGTAGGTGAGACTTCTTCTAATCCTAATCTTTTGAAAATTGATAGAGGCATAAGGTCTAAAACTCCCTTAGGATATGTAACTGATCGGTCTGCTAATTGAAGAGTTACAGAAGTAGGTGAGAGCTTAGTCTTTTGAAAATTGATAGAGGCATAAGGTTAATACTGGCTCCCAAATCACATAAAGCGATAATTGAAGAGTTACAGAAGTAGGTGAGACTTCTCCTAATCCTAGTCTTTTGAAAATTGATATAGGCATAAGATTAATGCTGGCTCCCAAATCACATAAAGCTCTTCCATAAAATTTTTCATCGATATGTAAGATTAATGCTGGCTCCCAAATCACATAAAGCTCTTCCATAAAATTTTTCACCGATAGCAAAGAGTTACAGAAGTAGGTGAGACTTCTCCTAATCCTAGTCTTTTGAAAATTGATAGAGGCAGCGCTAACTAACGAGTTACAGAAGTAGGTGAGACTTCTTCTAATCCTAATCTTTTGAAAATTGATAGAGGCATAAGGTTAATGCTGGCTTCCAAATAAAATAAAGCTATTCTATATATTTTTTACAGATAGCACACGGTATAGTGAAACTACCAGGATCTTTTAATTTTTTAGGAAGCTTTTTATGAATAATTGCACTACACTCTTAGCTAAGTGCAACAATTTTGTTATTCGTGAACTTCCTTTTTTTGTTAAAAATATCTTTCATAAATTTCACATAATTGGGCATCTGCTCTAAAGCTTCTATGAAGGGAATATTTACCGTTAACTTCTTAAGAATTTATAAAAATTTTGAAAATTGTTTACTCTGTTTATGTTGCTTCAATCTTTGAGGAAATGGTGGTGGAGGTTTCTCCTCTGTAATTTTCATTGGTGTAAATGGATACTCTAAATCTAGGTATTCATGTTCCTTTTCTTTTTCGGTATCCACTTTCTCTTTTTCAATTTCTATTTCTTGTTGCACTCTTGCCTCCAATTCTTTTCCACTTCGTAATTGAATCACCTTGATTTGCTCTTTTCCTTGATCCTTAGTATTTGGTTCCACAGTACTTGAAAAAGTTCTTAATGTTCGGTTACTAAGCGCAGTAGCGATATGCCCTAGTTGGTTCTCAATATTCTTAATAGCAGTTCCTTGATGTTGTAATTGATTTCCTTGAATGTGTAATTGATTTCCTTGATTCTGTAACTATTGACCCATGTTTAATATCAGTTCTTCCATAGATAACTTCTTCTCCTTAATTTGATTATTACTGTTAAATCCTTGAGGATAAGAAGGTCTATAGTTAATATTTCCTTGGTTGGATGAATGTCCTAATGGGTTTACTAAGTTCTTCACCTATTGTTGATTTGTAGAAGAATTGTTATTCCAATTAAAATTTGGATGATTCTTCCAACCTGGGTTTATTTGTAGAAGAATTGTTATTCCAATTAAAATTTGGATGATTCTTCCAACCTGGGTTGTAATGGTTTGTAGAAGAATTGTTATTCCAATTAAAATTTGGATGATTCTTCCAACCTGGGTTATAATAACATTGTTGATCTGTAGAAGAATTGTTATTCCAATTAAAATTTGGATGATTCTTCCAACATGGGTTATAATAGTCAAATAATGTTGTTGGATTATTATTAAGAGCATTTAAGGTTTCATATGAAGGTTGAACATCTACAAATTGCCCAGATGAATTTTCTTCCATCATAGGAGGTGCTGAAAATAATTCATCCCATAATGATCTAATTTTTTGATATTGCAGCAATCTATGAAGCTAACATAGATATTGTATCAGAATCATGGATACTAGCTACTCTTTTAGGATTTACCCGCTCAGAGGGCCATTAAAAATGTTGTAGTCTTTCTTCTATTAATGAATAAGCCTCATCAAAAGGTTTTGACATTAAAGAACCACGCCATATCTTCTATTAATGAATAAGCCTCATCAAAAGGTTTTGACATTAACGAACCACCAGCCGTGGATACTAGCTACTCTTTTAGGATTTACCCTTTCAGAGGGTCATTGAAAATTGTTGGTAGCATTTTCTTCTATTAATGAATAAGCCTCATCAAAAGGTTTTGACATTAAAGAACCACCAGCCGCTCCTTCTATTAATGAATAAGCCTCATCAAAAGGTTTTGACATTAAAGAACCACCAGCCGCAACATCTATAATCGATCTAAGAGATCCCACTAATCCATTATAAAAGGTTTGAACTATTAACCAGTCGGGTAACGAATGATGAGGGCATTTCCTAAGAAGATCTTTAAATCTCTCCCAAGCTTCATATATTGACTCTCCATCAATCTGACAGAACGAAGTTATGTCATTTCTTAGTTTAGCAGTCTTGGATGGAGGGAAATATTTGGATAGAAATTTCTGTGATAGTTCTCCTCAAGTTCTAATAGATCCAGGTGCTAACGAGTTTAACCCCATCTTAGCCTTATCCCTCAGTGAAAAAGGAAAAAGTTTAAGTCTAATAGCATCGTTTGAAACTCTATCATATTTAAAAGGAGCACATAGTTCTAAAAAACTAGCGAGGTGTAAGTTAGAACCTTTATTTGGTTTACCTCCAAATTGATTGTTTTGTACCATTTGGATAATAACAGGTTTAAGCTCAAATGAATTAGCACCTACATCAGGATTTTGGATAGATAAGTGAATCTCATCTGCTGTAGAATTTGCATAATCTCTTAGGGGCATCAGGATTTTGGATAGATAAGTGAATTTCATCTGTTGTAGGATTTGCATAATCTCGTATGGGTCTTCCGAATTGATTGTTTTGTACCATTTGGATAATAGCAGGTTTAAACTCAAATGAATTAGCAGCTACAAAATTTAGATAGAATAAGTGAATTTCATCTGCTGTAGGACTTGCATAATCTCTTAGGGGACTAGGTTGGTGTTCATTCTCTATTCCTTGATAATAGCAAGTTTAAGCTCAAATGAATTAGCAGCTACATCAGGATTTTGGATAGATAAGTGAATTTCATCTACTGTAGGATTTGCATAATCTCATAGGGGTCTAGGTTGGTGTTCATTATCTATTCCTTGATGTACCGTAGGATTTGCATAGTCTCTTAAGGGTCTTGGTTGGTGTTCATTTTCTATTCCTTAATTGTTCATAATGTTTTCCATTGTATCACAATTTCTAGTTCAAGCTCAAATGAATTAGCAGCTACATCAGGATTTTGGATAGATAAGTGAATTTCATCTGCTGCAAGATTTGCATAATCTCTTAGGGGTCTAGGTTGGTGTTCATTCTTTATTCCTGGATTGTTCAGGCACAAATGAATTAGCAGCTACATCAGGATTTTGGATAGATAAGTGAATTTCATCTGCTGTAGGATAAATGAATTAGCAGCTACATCAGGATTTTGGATAGATAAGTGAATTTCATCTGCTGTAGAATTAGGTTTAAGCTCAAATGAATTAGTAGCTACATCAGGATTTTGGATAGATAAGTGAATCTCATCTGCTGTAGGATTTGCATAATCTCTTAAGCTCAAATGAATTAGCAGCTACATCAGGGTTTTGGGTAGATAAGTGAATTTCATCTGCTGTAGGATTTGCATAATCTCGTAGAGGTCTATTGGTGTTCATTTTCTATTCCTTGATTGTTCATAATGTTTTCCATTGTATCACAATTTCTAGGGTTCTATTCCTTGATTGTTCATGTTGTTTTCCATTGAATCAGAATTTCTAGGTTCTCTTCTCATTTAGATAATAGCAAGTTTAAGCTCAAATGAATTAGCAGCTACATCAGGATTTTGGATAGATAAGTGAATTTCATCTACTGTAGGATTTGCATAATCTCATAGGGGTCTAGGTTGGTGTTCATTATCTATTCCTTGATGTACCGTAGGATTTGCATAGTCTCTTAAGGGTCTTGGTTGGTGTTCATTTTCTATTCCTTAATTGTTCATAATGTTTTCCATTGTATCACAATTTCTAGTTCAAGCTCAAATGAATTAGCAGCTACATCAGGATTTTGGATAGATAAGTGAATTTCATCTGCTGCAAGATTTGCATAATCTCTTAGGGGTCTAGGTTGGTGTTCATTCTTTATTCCTGGATTGTTCAGGCACAAATGAATTAGCAGCTACATCAGGATTTTGGATAGATAAGTGAATTTCATCTGCTGTAGGAATTGCATAATCTCTTAAGGGTCTAGGTTGGTGTTCATTCTCTATTCCTTGATTGTTCATAATGTTTTCCATTGTCTCACAATTTTTAGGTTTTCTTTTTAATTTTCTAATTTTTCTAACAGTTCGTTCTAATTCAGAATCGTATGGTATAAGATTTTCAGGTCCAAATTTGCAAATACAATTTAAAATTAGTACTCAGTAATATAAATAAAAAAAATAAATATAAATATATAAATATATAGATATGTTGCAATTTAAGCAAAATCTTTTTAATAATTCTAATATGTACGTCACTCTTAAAATTCTCCCCGGCAACAACGCCAAAAACTTGACCGACCTTTTTCTTTTTGTAAATCGACAATTACAAGAATTTGATGGCGCTACTAGAAGATTTAAATTCCAACAACGGTTTCAAAATCTTGACTGCGACTTTATATATATGTGTTTGATTTAATAAAGATTTATGGATATAATATTCAATAATATCAAAGTCGAATTTGTCAACGCAAGTATACATATCGCTCAAGTAATATAGGGCTCTAATGGAGTCCTAGTTATCGATCCCACAGGGAGAAATAAAATACTACGGACTAAGGCTTAATAAAAAGTAATACTTCAACTACAATAACGGCGTTCAATTTGCTTATCTGTCACTAATAGGAAATTGAAATAAGTAGATAATTTGGATAACAAATAAATAACTAATGATAGAAAGTAGGGTTTAATTTGTCATATTCAATATATAAGGAAGCATCCTTCTCCTTGTCAAGAAATTATAGTGAATGGATAAAATGAATTAGTTCAGTTTATATTGCGCCAAATAGGAGCTACCTAATCTTTACCCTCTGGTCCAGGCATAAAGAACATTCACTAATCCTATGCTTGGTTACTGATTCTGCGGCTAGGCTGGGAGGATGTCGACTCTCACTTCGGAGCTCCCATGTTCCCCTCACTTGAGGGCTAAAATCTACACATCAGCACCCAAACGATAGGACCGAATTGGGGATTTTACACTGTCACTCTAAAATCTCCAATTCTACACCCGATAGTAATATTTCTCTATTTATTTGCACCTAACTTTGAAGAGCTTTGACCTCCCTAAATCTTGGATGTAATCTTCACTTTAATTGTAAAACTCAATATATTTTAACAAATCAATTGGCCAGATTGAAAGTAAATTAAGATTGAAGTGAAAAGATCATCACAATTTCTTAAATATTTTCATGGCTTCACCAATTCAAATCAACATTTCACAAATCTAGAGACAAGGAGAAAGACAAAGAAAACTACTCAAAACTCATGGAGAAAGCACAACAAAACTTGGAATTCATATATAAAATCAAAACCATACAAACTATAACAAGTAAATAACTTATCTCTAAATTTCTCCCCAAGAACACTCCTTGAAGTTCCTCTGAATCTCTTCCTTTCTTTACAGCACACGGAATTCCTCTTCGAAGTAGCAAGGAGGAAGAAATCTCTCACTTTCCCTCCACTCTTACAATTTCTTGATAAATTCCTCATAGTTACACGCTCTAGCAAGCTCTCTACACACTAATGGAACCTATATAACCTCCAGGACTCCTCTATTTTTGGCCAAAATCTTCTCTTTAAAGATGTGGATGAGTTTTNCATAACCTCCAAGACTCCTCTATTTTTGGCCAAAATCTTCTCTTTAAAGATGTGGATGAGTTTTCCCAAGAGTTTCTTAAACACCCCTCCAAAATCTGACCTTATCCATTGCACAAGTACACATAACCGTCGATCCCGCCGTCAGAGGCCTTCTGGAGATTTTGTCCTGTAGCCTCGGGAAAAGCTCGCCATCTGCGGCGTCGATGATGCCGTCGGTGCCCTAGTGCAATTCTCCACATTTTGGTCCTTTTTGCTCCAAATTCACTCCTTTTTGCATCTTTTTTCTCCATTGACCTTAATTCATCATTCCTGCAAAAAAACATCAAAAATACATTTCTTTAAAGTGCAATATCTTTAAAAATAGTATAAAAGAGGTACGAAAATCTCAACATATTTTCCTTTGGTCAATCTTTCAATCTCCTTATACTCATTTCTCAACTCAAAGTTCTATTGAAACATATCCTCTAATTCTTAGCTTGATATCTTTTTCTTGCTCATCATTCATTTCCTTATGGTCTATCTCAGGGTCACTAAGTAAAATCTTTGGAAGATAATTGTTAATTACATTAATAATCTACCCCAATTCGGTTTCCATATTCTTATTTGTGCCCCTTGATTTTCCAGCTGACTCTACATTTTATTCACAACCTTTTCTAACAATAACTCCTCATTTTTTTGGTTGAAGTTAAACTGAGGATGATTACCAATTAAGTTAATAATCAGCCTCAATTGGTTTTCTACATTGCTTATTTCAGGACCTTGACATTTCAAATAATTTTCCATTTGCTAAACAACCTCTTCTATAGACATCTCCTTCTCCTTGTATGGTAGGTTAGAGTTAAATTCAAAAAGGAAAGAAGGTCCAAAGTTATAGTCATCTTTATTATTGCAATTACTTAAAGGATCTTCTTGACTGTAATCCTGTAATTGGTTTCCTCCATCATAATTATTATTCCAATAAAAGTTTGAATAATTTTCCCAACCTGGGTTGTAGTAATCAGAATAAGTATTGTTTATTAAGGATTGTTTACTCTCGATCAATTGTCCAAATGAATTTTTCTCAATATTTGGGGGCCCTTGAGGATAACTTTCTACATTTGTATCTATCTTTCTCGAAATATCTGCAACTTAAGAAGTTAAAATTGTAAGCACATCTTCATGAAAATTTATTACCTTTTTGAGGTTTACTCTTTTGAAGCTACTGGAATTGTAATCCAAATATGAATATTCATTATATTGTTGATCTAAAATTTTTACATTAAATTCATGGAGTCTTTTTTGATTCATAATCCTTCTAAAATTCTCTCCAAATCTGAGTCGTAAAATTCAAAGTCTACTGCTCCTGAACTACACATTCAAATTTAAAGACTTAACTAATAAGGCACATATAAAAAATATTTTTGATGTTTTTGACTTTCTTTAAAATAAACACACACAAACACACTAGATAATAATACTATAATTTCCAGGTCCAAGTCTGACAGGTTTAACTAAAATTCTCTTAAATTTCTTACCGAAGCTTCCCTAGCAATGATGCCAAAAACATGACCCGACCCGCAATTGCGCAATAATTTGGCTTTTGAAAGATGACAAAAAACTTGACCCAATTTATATTTAGCGGCTAATGTGCAAAATCAAAATGTTATAAATTTTAGAAAATGGTTTACACGCTAGGGGTACTACGTATGTATATGTATTATTTCAAGTAATGTAGGGTTTTATTTAAAGACCCCACTATCGATCCTATAAAGAAGCGAGAAAAGAATTCCCCAAAGCAAATTCTAGTCTACTACTATCAGGTCTTAGTTTGGAGTTTTCACTTTGGTTTTTCTAAATTTACTAATTTTATGGTAAAATTATAAATAATAAAATTAAATTAAAAACAACTCTAAGGAGACTTGTTAAATTTTGGAAAGATATTAAATAATTAATATCCCTTTCTCCTTGCGATAAGATCAAAATTAGTGTAGGAATAGAATGCTTAAAAATAAAATGTTGTATTATGACAAACAGGAGCAATCTTATTTTTTATCCTCTTTATGAGCGACAAAGAACATTAGCTAATCCAGAGTTTTATCCCTAAATCCACGGTTAGGCTGGGAAGATACTGGCTCTCACTCTAGAGTTCCCACATTCCCCTTGTCTAAGGGCTAACATCTCGCTTTAGTTTCCAAGAGCATGGACCAAGTTGGGGATTTTAGTCTGTCACCCTAAAATTTCCAACTCTACACCCATCAAAGTATATTTCCCTATTTATTTTCACTCAAACCCATGGACTATATTATCATTCATGAAATCAAATGTGATTCTTACTTAGCTATATAAAGCATAGCCCTCTTGGATTGTATGTTTCACAAAAAATTTTAATAAATTAATTGGCCAGATTGATAAGTAAATGAAGATCAAAGTTTGAGTCATCACAATTTATGGAAATTTAAAAGCACTTGTATTAAACCACATTCCTACACATTATTTATTCTAATCACAAGAAGAAAGAGTAAGGAAAAACTACTCACTAAACATGGAGAAAACACATGGATTCTTCATAGAAAATGACATTGAAAAACTCACAACTTTATTGTAGTAATTCAAAGTAAATACAAAAACAGTCCAAGACTTATCTTTACAAAAGATTCAAACCTTCCTTGCAAAGCAAAAAGCAAACCTTACGCTTATTCTAATGTTCCAAAAGTCAACAAGAATCCATAAGAGACTTCGCCTCTTACAGACACACACGTTCCACCTTTAAGAGGCACGCCTAACTCCTCTTCAAATCTCTCCTAAACTCTCCTCTAAACTTCTCTCATGAGTGGACCAAGCTCCTCTTTTTAAAGAGACACAAAAAACCTCTTTATTCCAAAAGACACGCCTCTTCACTCCAAGAGACACACCTCTTCATTCCAAGAGAAACATCTCTTCATATTAGAGCCTTTCCAAGTGTCTAGATTCATTAAACTAAAATATGAGGCATGCAATTTGTTTAGAATCTTCCAGAACATCACATAATTGCCCAAAATTGCCAAAAATTCATCCCTTAACCGTTTATGTAACCTCGATGTTGTCTTCTCTGTATTCTGGTGCCTGGGCACATAGGTGCCACCCTTCAGGCAGCTCCAGTGTTTCGCTCTGTTTAGTTCTGTTTCAGCTCTGTTTTGCCCCATTTCACCTCCATTTCACTTCAAATTGATATAACTACAAGATAAGCATGAAAACAACCTTTATTTAAAGTATGATTTTATTCAAAAAACTGTGATAAATGTAATGAAGATTAAGCATAGAAAGACATATTGAAATGTGTCGAAAAAGAATTTTCCTCCTTTTTTATTTTAGCTCCAAATTGCACCGTTTTTGCTTCATTTTCTCCAAATTCCATTTCATGTACCTGAAACCAAAAACATGCAAAATATCTTCCTTTAAAGTGCAATATCATTAAAAATAAGTCTAAAATGTATTTATTAAAAAAGGTAACTTTTAGGTGTGTCACCTGTATATGATTTTGATTGGAAGGTGAGTCGCGCTTGGTCAAGAACTGGGTTAGAGGGCTTGGGATGATGAGTCATTGATTGGGGAAGTGGTTTTGGAGTGTTTTGATGCTTTAGGGATGGTCAATTTTAAGTTTGGTGAAGGTTATTCCATAGCTGAGAGATACCCTAGAGTTGAGCTTAGAAATTGAGGTTCTCTAGTTGGTTTGAAGGTGTAAAAATGGTGGAGATGAGCTTTGCGAGACTGTGACGAAGATTGGGAACAATTTGGTAGGGGTTCTCCAAGGTCTTCTGCACTTTTCCCTTTTAGTCGTTGATCCCAATTCTCTTTGTAGATGTCAATGTGATGTATGTGATTATAGTTTAGTTTCCTTAATTATAATTCTTAACTTGTAACAAAGCCAAAAAGTTTATCCCAAGCAAAAGCTTGGTAAATTCTTAATTTTGAAGAAAGTAAGAATACAGTTATAATAATTAATATGGGATACAATGCAAGTATACATATCATTATCAAGCAATATAGGACTTTTTTATTATGCCCTGAATATCGAATCCATTGGGAAAATATAATATGTATTTTATAAAATTGGAGAAATTAGATAACAAATTTATACTTAGCAAAATATTCTTACTTAAACTCTAGATACTAAAATAGTAATGAAAGTTCAATTCTTTTTGTAATTTTTGATAAATGAGAATAAATTAAGCAACTAACTAACTTAACTAGATATTTATAAGATGAAAGAAATATAAATAAAATATTTTTTTCTTTATGATGAATCAAGAACAAGTATAGAAATTATGTTGTGGAAGTATTCAAATTGTGTTGTATCAAATAAGAGCAATAATATTTTTTATGCTTACTAGAGATACTATAAAGAACATTGGCTAATCTATAGTTTAAATATTCTAGAAGAATGGATACGTAAGGAAGATACTAGCTCTCACTCTAGAGTTCCCTCCTTTCCCTCCACTTGGGGGCTAACATCTCGTATCAAAACCTAAAACTATAAATCAAATTTAGGGCTTTATCCTGTCACTCTAAAGTCCTATAATTCTACACCCTTTAAAGTTTATTTCCGTATTTATCTGCACTCAACCCCATAAACTACAATCTCGTCCACAAAATCAAATGTGATTCTTATCATTTTTTAATGAGACAATACCTACTCGGATCTTACATGTTCTCACAACAAGTATTAACATCTTAATTGGTCAAATCAAGAAGTAAATGAAGTACAAGTTTAAACTCATAACAACTTCTTCCAATATTAAAGTATAATACTTCACACAACTTACCTACAATACTTAATCACTTATCATTTTAAGGAATAAGATAAATAAAACGACTTAGAATTAATGAAGAAAACACAACCACACTTGAGTTTGAAAGTAGAAATCATGCACACAAACAAGAGGTCTAAATTAAAACCAAATGTAGTCACAAAGATAAAAAATTATCTCAAATTTTTAACCTCCAAATGTCTTGAAGTTCCTTTGAATCTCTTCCTTCACTCATAATACAAAATACACTCCAAATAAAAAGAAAATGTTGGCGGCGGTGGCAGCGTATGTGGTGGTTGACACTGGTCGGTCTGATGGATGGATGATGATTGATCCTCTCCATGGATGATCCAATTCTTATTTTATAAAAAATCTAAGGGGCGCTTGCTGTCTCTTCAAAATGTGTCCCCATTCAATGAATCTTCTAGAAGTTGCCCCTTTCAAAAGCCAATTGAATGAATTTTTTTGTCCATAACTATTTATCATGTTTTTACCAAGGGTTTCTTTAAATAAATCTTCAAAAATTTGTTCAAATTCAATGAATCATCAAATAACTACTTCTGGTGCTTAAGCACAGATACCTATCACTTAAGCACAGCTCTTTCTATTTAACTGGCACGTAAGAGCCAATTCCGGGTGCTTAGGCGCCTCAATTCATTTTTGCTCCAAATTTGATCCTTTTTCACTCTTTTTAACATTTTTCATCCTTTTGATTGTACCTAAAAGAAAAACACACAAATACCTTTCATTAAAGCACAATATCTAAAAATTAGATATAAAAATGGGTTCATTAAGACTATATATTTTAGTTATATCAAAATCCCCCAACTTAAAATGTTACTTTTTCTCAAGTGACACTCCAATCCTTTAAAAACTAAATAAGTAGATTATGTATATGAGTTTCTTTAGGATATTCTAAAATTTTGATGTAGAAATATAGTAGTCCAATTTAGAAAAAATAATAGTGAATGAGATTAACTTAGAGTTTAGAAATTTTAATGTAAAGAAGTTTGAAAATATGATTTTCTACTTAGTTCAGAAATATTATAAATTTTTCAAATATAGAGTTTAGTCATTCTATCTTCTCCACTTAAAATTTTTTATTAAGCATAATTTTACTTACTATATTATGTCTTTAATCTTAAGAGTATCTCAATTCTTATATTGCAAAAATATGAGATGTTGAAAAGATTTTTTATTATGCACTAATCTTCAAGCTTCTCCTCCCATTTTCAACTTTTCTTCTTCTATGTTTTTTCAGGCAAGGATTATTATATCTGGCTAGGTCTTTAATGATTTTGAATTCCACTCTTTCTTTCCTAAAGCAAAGAGTTGTTATATTTTCTTTAATTAAAAACATAATAACAGTCATGAAAATTACTTTTAATAAAAGAATTCTAAGTTTTGAAAATAAAAGTCTAATTCTTCTACATTTTTCAAAGATACAATTTCTCCTACTAAAGATAGTTACACAATATTTATCATTTCCACACTAAAAAAATTTTTAACTTTAATTTTATCTTCATTACTATAGGTTTTAACTAAATTCTCTTACTCATTTCTACATTCAAAATTTCACTTCACTAATATANCCTAAATATACAAGCACAAAAATTAAAAATAGGAGTTAAAATTAAGTTGATCAAATTTTAATTTACTTAACATATAGAGGTTCATTAGACTTCTTTGCAGTGGAGGAAAACATAAAAGCAAACAAACACACTAACAAACATTCACAACTGCAACATATAGAAAATATTTGGTAGTAAATTGAAAATTTTAAGCATGAAGTTTTTAAGTGAAAATTAGCAATATTCTTAACCTTTCTAAGATTCAGGATTAAGTTCAACACAGACGAACTAAAAACACTAAACAACACAGCTAAAACAATAATTACCACAAAAAAAACATGAATACTCATAGAAACATAAAAATATCATAGTAGTGTCTAACAAAACAAAACACAACAAAACAAACAGTCTCAAACAAAAAAAAAAGTACAGTATAATTGTTCCACAAAACGTTCACAACAATACATAAAAACTAAACTAAACTATAGAACCAGTCTAATCATCCTCTTCCTCATTAGCATCACTTTTATCACTATACCAAATAGCTGCAGGTTCATATAAAAACAAAACTACACTCCGGTCACCTCTCATGAGGTTTTCCATACATGAGTGGAATTTTTCCTCATAATCATTATGTCTCCTCATGTGTCCATCTATATGTTTTGCAAAATTTTCTAAATTTAATACCTTATCAACGGTATAGTTGATGTTGTCCAATATCCTCTGTAATAGTTGTGACTGAGAATTAGATCCAGAAGTCTAACCCAATGATGTAGAAGCGCGTGAAGTAGAAGCTCGAGATGTAGAACACCTAAGCTACTAGAAAATCCACCTCTCCAGCCAAAAATTGACTGATGTGAATAGGACTTCACATTGACACTAGTAATGGGCTTGAGTGGCTGCAGTTTCTCCTCCCAAATATCAAATCCTACTTCAGCTTGCTCGCATAATGAAAAGATTTAGGATGTGAATCCCAAACTTGCAGCAGTATCAGTGAAGGTAGATCTGGTGATAACATCATAAATCAAAGCTCCAATAACAATGGGCTTGAACTGTTGAATACAATAGTTCAAGATTACTCTGTCTTGGGTCACTTTGCTAAGATGATTTGTAGGCATTAGATGAGCAGAAATAAAGTAGTTTCATGCTTTCGTTGTGGCATCCAACTTTGAAGTGGGGAAGTTCACTCTTCTTTCATTAGTTCCTCTTCCTTCAGTCAACGATGAAATAATCTTATCTAACTTCTCCTCATTTGGACTTTAGTTTGAATAAAAGCATAATGTTCTAGGGGCAATTGATAAAACTAATTTATTACCTTATATGAGAAAGGCACTGTCTTTCCTTTAACCATGACTCCTCTTCTTCAGCCTCGGGGAGATTTACATAGAACTATCGAACTGCAGAAATAACTGCCACAATAGAAAAACAACAAAACCACTGGAGGCGAACAATCAAATCCTCAACATTCTCCCCCAGATTTTTGAAACAACGCTCAAGGATCAATTTTCTCGATTCAGTGCATCACTGTATCGATCCTGAGCTCTCGCACTAACAAATTTATTTGAATCAAATTGGGATTTTCCCTTGCTCCTCTTCATCCATGGGGCCATTTCTAAAAATAACATAAATCTCTCAATAAATCCCAAATTCAACTCTAAATCATTAAAATTAACTCCTAAAGGCTTAAACTACCAAATCTATGTATTTTCCATAGATCTTTCTCAAATTTTTACCATGAATAGTGATTTTTGGGTAGATTTATAATGTGCCAAAAATACGTGGTGAAAATCAAATTTTTTTACTTAGAAGTGAATTTCTTACCTCAAGAAGATCAAATCTAACAAATTTTGCTTCAAACCACCAGGAAATCTTCAAATTAGGGGATCACCTAATCTCCAAATATTGAAATCAATAAGAAGGGGACGAAGTCCAGGGAGGGAAAAATGGAGTTTGTCGGACCTAATAGTCACTTTAAACCGCTCACAAACTAGTTTACATGAACTAGCGCTTAAGCACAAATGGTTCGGTGCTTAGGAGTCCGTCTTTTGGTTAAGGCAACTCTTAAGCACAGGGTTTTGGCACTTAGGCGTTAGTGCACAAATTTTCATTTTTTCGATTTTGAGTAAAATGCACTTCTATCATAAGTCAACCAACCCTACATGGTCTCATTATTCTTTAATAACCATATTCTTCCCTTATAACCCTCCTCTTTATCAAGATTTAACAATATTAACTAATTCGATTCAACACAAAATAATACGAAATTTCACACAAAAAAAAATTGTATTAATTCACAAAAAAATCACAAACATCTTCAATACATAGATTCTCAATCCAAAGAGTCTTGGATGAGAGAGTTTCTAACTCAAACACTAAACAAACATAACATTAAAATTACACTAAATAAACTTAACATTAACAAACAAACACTAAACACATGAACATAAAACAAAGAACTTAATTCCACCTCCATCTAGTGGAATGAATCTTGTTTTATCATTAGTCTCTCCTTCAGCATTTGGAATGTAAATCTAATAGAATGGATGGTAATTAATAACTTTGGTTGAATCTTCTTCAATCCATTTATTTTTCAAATACATAGTCTTGCTCTTCTTATATAAAACTAGTATGGCTAAACTGCATCTTAAATTGCCATCCCATATGATCCAGATGTGCGTTAACTTCCATCACTTTTGCTTCAATTGAAGCCATGTCAGCCTCAATTTTAGTGATTTTCTCTATTATTCTTTCGATACTAACAGCTAGGAAACCATTGTACAACTCTTGTGCACTCTGACTAATGAATTTATTCCTCATTGATTCCTTGTTTTTTCTTCAGAGCACTATCCCAAGATGTCATCTTTAAAAATATCTCTTTTTTCATTAGAATTTAGGGTTAAAATGGAAGTGTGGTGAGATTTCTCCTCATACCCTTCTATTATTAAGCTCTAAACCTCCCCTATAACTCTTAAAAACTTCCTAGAACTGCTATCCCATGATAAATCTAACCAAATGAAGGTTCAAACTTCTAGAAACCAAAATTCACACATGTCTTTAACTGTCGTGTGTAAGCGCCAGCCCTTAATTTAGCTCAGATCAGCTTAACGTCCAAAAACTCATTCTAAAATGTCTACGTCATCTTCTAAGGTCATAGAATTAATATTAAATCATTATAAATTCAAAATACTACCATGATTTTTTAAATAAAACACAACAACTTAACATTCAAAACAAACACACCGATAACTATGGGTTGTCTCCCACAAAGCACTTGGTTTAACATCGTTAGCTCGATGTAACCAGTGCTTATCTGGTTAACCCAACATCATAAGATCATTTAATTTAAGTTGATCCCCCAAAAAGTAGGGCTTCATCCTGTGACCACTCACTTTGAATATTTTATCAGTTTTAGGACCTTTGATATTCACAACTCCATAGGAAAAAACTTTTATCATAAAAATGGGCCCATCCACCTGGACTTAATTTTGCCTGAAAACAATCTTAACCTTGCATTATATAGCAAAACTTGTTGTCCTAACTCAAAATTTTTAGTTAGAATCCTCCGATCTTGCCACATATTTATCTTTTCTTTATAAATCTTAGCACTTTCATAAGATTCATACCTTATCTCTTCAAGCTCATTTAATTGTAATAGTCTTTTCCCATCAGCATCCCTTAAATTGTAATTAAATTCTTTAATAGCCTGATATGCTTTATGCTTAAGTTCAACTAGTAAATGACAAGCTTTCTCAAATATTAGCCTATAAAAGGACATTCCTATATGAGTTTTGTATGCAGTTCTATAAGCCCATAAAGCATAGTCGAGTTTGACTGACCAATCCATTTTGTTAGACTCATAGATTTTTCCATTATTCTTTTAATTTCACGATTGAATAATTTAGCCAAACTAATTGCTAAAGATGATAAGCAATAGCAATTTGATGGTTAATATGATATTTTTTTAATACTTTCTCCATCATTACATTTTTTAAATTACTTCCGTCACCAGTTATGATCACTCTTGGCATCCCAAATCTACAAAATATGTTCATTCATAAAAACTTTTCAACACTTTGAGCATTATATTAAGGTAAAGCAATAACTTTTATCCATTTAGATACATAATATACTGCTAACAACATACATAAATTTCTGAAAGATGGTATAAACAATCCCACGAAATCTAAACCCCAAACATCAAATAACTCAACTTCTAACCCATAAATGAGGGGCATCTCATGAAATATTGTCTACTCGTTGACATCGATCTCAAGTTTTAATATAAGCTTTAACATCTCTAAAAATTGTAGGTCAATAAAATCCAGAGTGTAAAATTTTTTATGTTATTTTATCAACACCAAAATGTCCCCCAAAATCAGAATTATGAAATTTTTGGATAATATCATAAGTTTTTTATAAAGGCACACATGTTTGAAAAATAAAATCCTTTCTTTGTTTATATAAAAAATGGGTAATCCCAAAAATAAGTCTTAGCTTCAAAGAAAAACTTCTTATATTAGTATGTCATTCCATAGGAAATAGATCACTAAAAATGAATTTCACAATGTCGACATTCTATGGAACACGCCACTCATTAACATTGAGTAATTCCTCGTCTAGAAAATGTTCGACAATCTCTTTTTTCAAAATAGAGTGGTTTTTCTAATTCAAGCCTGAATAGAAGATCAGTAATTTGATTCTCAGCTCCCTTCTTATCTACTATCTCAAATTCAAATTCTTGCAAAAGAAGAATCCATCTTATAAGTCTTTGTTTTACAGCCTTCTTTTTCATTAAATACTTAATAGTAGAATGATCAATATGCATAATACCTTTAGTTCCAATTAAGTATGATCTGAATTTAACAAAAGCATATACTACTGTTAATAACTCTTTCTCAGTTCTGGTATAATTAATTTGAGCTTCATTAAGAGTTCTACTAGCATAGTAGATTACTTTAAAAATCTTATCATGATTTTGTCCTAAAACAACTCCAATAGCTTAATCACATGCATCACACATCAATTCAAAAGCTTTTTCCCAATTTGGCAAAATAATAATTGGTGAAGTACTAATTTTTCTTTCAATAATTCAGAAGGTCTTAGGCACTCCTTATTAAAATTAAAAATTACATCTTTTTCAAGTAAATGACATAGAGACTTAGCAATTTTTTAGAAGGCTTTAAGCACCTCCTGTAGAATTCATCAAGTCCTAAAAACTCCTAATTTCCTTCACACTTGTTGGTAAGGTAAATTAGCGATCACTTAAATTTTTGCAGGGTCTACTTCCATACCATTTTCTGAAATCTGATGTCCCAAAACAATTTCTCCTCTTATCATAAATTGACATTTTTCCCAGTTAAGGACTAAATTTGTTTCTTCACAGTGCTTAAGAACTTTTGATCAATGTTCCAAACATGATTCAAATGATGTTCCAATCACTAAAAAATCATCCATAAAACTTCAATTGCTCTTTGAATTAAATCACAAAAAATAGCTATCATACATCTTTGAAATGTAGCTAAGGCATTACATAAATAAAAGGGCATTCTTCTAAAAGCAAATGTACCATAAGGAATGGTAGAAGTTTTTTCTCTTGATTCTTAAGAGCTATTTATATTTTCTGATAACCAGTATATCCATCCAAAAAATAAAAGTATTTATGTCCAGCTTGTCTATGCAGCATTTGATCTAGAAAGGGTAGTGGAAAATGGTCTTTCCTAGTGGAGAGATTTAATTTTCTATAATCAATGTATATTCACCACCCTGTAACTTATCTTATTGGTATCATTATGTTCATTCATAGTCACAGTCACTCCTCCTTTCTTAGGGATGCAGTGAATCAAACTAATCCACGCACTATATGAAATAGGGTAGATAATTTCAACATCTAACCACTTTAAAATCTCTTTTTAACAATTTCTTTTATAATAAGATTTAATCTCCTTTGAGTATCAACCCTGAGTTAGCAGTTCTCTTCCATATGCATTCTATGCAAACAAATTGAAGGATTGATTCCTTTTATATCAGCAATTGTCCATCTAAAGGATTTCTTGTAACTCTTCAAAGTTTTTATTAAACTCATTTCTTCTTCTGTAGTAAATTTTGAGGAAATTATAATAAGTATTCTATAGAAGTCACCTAAAAAAGCATACTTTAAATGTTCAGAAAGTAACTTCAACTCAAGCTCAGGAAGTTTTTCAATCGATGGATAAAAAGATGTATTCTTTTCTGTCGTCTCCAAAACTTCTCAAACATAGTTTGAATCTTCCGTATAAAAATCTTCAAATTAATCTAATTCCACTTCTTTCTCATGTTCCAACTCTTTCATTTCTAATTTCTCTTCATAATTTGTTTTGAAATGACATTCACTTAGACATCTAATCACATCCTTTCTATAGCATTCATTATCTTTACCTTTTGAAGGATATGTCTTTGATTTGGACATATTAAACGTAACTGTCTTATCATTGACATGCATATTTAATTCCCCTTTCTACACATCTATCATTGGTCTTCTTGTAGCTAGGAAAGGTCTCCCTAAAACAATAGTTATCTCCTTATCTTCCTTCATATCTAGCACAATAAAATTAGCAGGAAAGATAAATTGATCCAATTTCACTAAGACATCTTCTAGAACTCCTTTAAGATATGTTATTAAATGGTCTACTAACTGCAGAGTTACAGTAGTAGGGGATATTTTTCTTAATCCCAATCTTTTAAATATTTATAATGGCAAAAGGTTAATGCCTGCACCTAAATCACATAAAGTTTTCCATAAAATATGTCTCCTATTGCGCATGGAATTGTGAAGCTACTATAATCTTTAGGTTTTTGAAGAAACTTTTTTTGAATTATAGAACTGCACTCCTCACTAAGTGCAATAATAGCATTATCTTTAAACTTCCTTTTTCTGTTTAGAATATCCTTCATAAACTTCACATAGCTTGGCATTTGTTCTAATGCTTCAGCAAATGGAATATTAATTGTAAGCTTCTTTAAAATTTCCATAAATTTTGAAAATTTTTTATCCAACTTCTATTGATGAAGCCTCTGAGGAAATAGAGGTGGTGGCTTTTCTAAGTCAACTTTAAGTGGAGAAATAGGTCTCTCTAAACCTTTAGGAGCATCCTCTTCAGGCTCTTTAATTTCTTTTCTCTCTACTTTAGTCTCGTTTTCAACTCTACCTTACAATTCACTTCCGCTTCTAAGTTGAATGGCTTTTACTTGCTCTTTATTCTTGTCTTTTATATTTACTTCACTATTACTAGGAATTGTTCCTTGGGATCTATTACTTAATGAATTTGTTATTTGTCCGAATTGGTTCTTAATATTTCTAATTGTAGCTTCTTGACTTTGTAACTAATTTCTCATTTGTAACACCACTTTTTTATATAGACAACCTTTTTCTCCTTAAAATGTGATTACTATTAAATACTGGAGGATAAGTTGGTCTATAATTACTATTCCCTTGGTTGTTCCAGTTTCCCAATGAGTTTACTTGGTTTCTCCCCCATTGCTGATTATTATCACCCGAACTATTATTCCAGTTAAAGTTGAGATGGTTCTTCCAACGTGGGTTATAATAGATTGAATATGGGTTATTCTACTTGTTATTTATGGTACTAAAACTTTGTAATGATGCTTGAGAATCTACCATTTTTCCTAATGAATTCTCTTCAATCATTGCAATTGGTTAAGATAAATTCTTTCTAAATTGGTCTAAATTCCTTGAAATTACAACAACTTGATTAGCTAACATTGTAAAAGCTTCAAATTCATGAATATTGGCTACCTTCTTAGGATTTACCCTTTCAAAAGGCCACTGAAAATTATTAGTAGTCATCTCGTCAATTAAAGCATAAGCGTCATGAAATAGTTTTGACATCAATGAACCACCAGTAGCAGAATAAATCTAAGAGATCTAGCTAATACATTGTAAAAGGTTTGAATTAGTAACCAATCTAGTATAGCATGGTGTGGACACTTTCTTAGTAGTTCTTTAAATTGTTCACATGCTTCATAAATAGATTCCCCTTCAAATGGACTAAAGATGTAATATCATTTCTAAACTCTGCAGTTTTTTATGGTGTAAAATATTTAGCAAGGAATTTCTGCAATAAATCACCCCAAGTTCTGATAGATACAGGTTTTGACAAATGTAACTATATCTTAGCCTCATCCCTCAATGAGAAAGGAAAAAAAGTATAAGTCTTATAGCATCATCTGATACACCATCATATTTAAATGTAGCACACAATTCTAGAAAATTGTCATCATCTGATACACCATCATATTTAAATGTAGCACACAATTCTAGAAAATTGACAAGATGTTATCATCTGATACACCATCATATTTAAATGTAGCACACAATTCTAGAAAATTGGCAAGATGTAATATCTTCAGTTGGTTCTCCCCCAAACTGGTTATTTGATTTTATTTGGATAATAATAAGTTTAAGTTCAAACTAATTAGCCGCTTCAGTGGGTTTTTGAATACTACAATGAAGTTCATCCACCGTAGGGTTTGCATAATCTCTTAAAGGTCTAAACTCTTCAACATTTTGATTATTTTGATTTGTCATTTGTTGAAATTTTTTATTTTTTAGTAATTTTTAATTTTTTTATTTTTATAACAGTTTTTTTTTAATTCAGAATCGTAAGGCACTTGTCTTGTAAAACTGGAATTACACATACATTACTATAAAACACATAAAATAAAATTAAAACACATAAGCAAAAACTTTATATAAAAATAACACTACAATATTCCTATAATGAATCTAAAAATTTAAATAAGATTTAATAAAAATAAAAATTTTGCTTTCTAAAAATTTCTTTAAAAATTTTATTATTCTTGTTAATTTTTCCCGGTGACGGAACAAAAAAATTGATCTATGTTTTTGTTTGTTTTCTGACTTTTATTTTAGAAGGAGTAGTCAGCTTGTCGAACATCGTATGCTTCCCTTTTCTGAATAAGTCTCTCTTTCAGGTCATATGAACGACCCGAAGAAGAGAGGACCTGAAAAGGAGGGATATACGACAAAGCAACAAACAAGAGAAAACACAAAATGGGGAGAGCCTATGTGTGATAAACCTCACAAGGATCGGTTAAGAGTGTTTGCCCAAACAAGATCGGAAAAAAGCACCTTAAACCGATATCCGCAAAAGAATATCTACGTAGACTACCCATAACCAGAGAGTTAAGTGTAAGTGCCTATGCTAGGGTCAAGGGCACTCCCAAGGGGACTTATCCCACTTGGTTAATTACATCTGGGGGGGTACCCAAGAATACACTTGATAAAAGGAGTTTCATTTGGATTATCGTGAACCTGGGGTATAGGCAATCAAAGGAAGATTATTCTGTATGGGAATAGTCCCGATGCTTCAAAACTCGCGCTAAGCCATCGGGCAGAGAGTGAGTCCCTCACATCCCAAATGGGTAGCGGCTCATCGGCACACGGAGCCCATAAAATACCTAAATCATCTTGACGGGGATATCCCAACACGTCAAAGCACGTCCGGGCCATATGGGTAGAGGACAAATCATCGTATCCTAAATGGGTGGCAGCTCACTGGCATTGAGCATTCAAAATGATATTGATGGGGAAAAAGGAGAGATAGGGCTCAAAGGGGCTGAACAAAAGGAAGGTAGAGTAATCCTAGAAGGTAGAGGTAACTGGGTCAGGTTATCACAAACCCATCGTCCATAGCTACTAGGACCCTAAGTCTACCCGGTTGTGAAGGTAATCGACCCAACACGTCCTGAGATCTTCAGTCAGCAATCTGTGAATTGCGTCATCCTCGAGAACCTCGATAGCCCTAAGATCAAAGGAAAGAAACTCTATTCTATGACTAAAAGTTGGAGCTCCAAGTGGTGGGACTTATACCTGTTGAAGTGGAAAGGATGACTCAAAAAATAAAAGAAAGTGGCGGTTCAGCTACAAAGCTAGAAACGCTCCAAACAAATGGACTTATACCCCGTCTGAGTTGAGCCTTCTAACACCTTAGGTGCACTAGAAAACTAGTTATAAGGAGGTATGCTGAGCCAGTCAGGTTGGAGAAGCAGAAGGACTCCTCCTCGGGACATGTAAATATGAAGCAGTTATCTAAAGCAGTCCTTAAGTATTGTGAAGGCTCTATTAATATTTGCAAGAAAGTAAAATTACAATTTTTAGATCCTTAATAATTTAATCAAAAATCTTAATTATCATGAATACTCTATTTAGGATTTTCTAAGTAGAAAAATTACAATTTTAACGTCCTTAATGAGTTTAGATTATATCGTGAAATCCCAGATAAACCACAAAAACAAACATGTAAAAAAATAATGCAAGTTTATGCATGCAACATGATGCAAAAAGCCAAGCAAACCAAATTAAAATAATAAACAGACTGGTGTCACTAGGTTGGCAACATAACCTAAAAAAGAAAAAGGCGGTCAGACTCTGCATATACATGCCCAGTCCTAATTTTATACATCAATATAAAATGCAGAATTAAGATATGGGGCACAAGCATCTGCTCCTGATCCTCTCCACGTGGTTCCTGAGCTAAACATGCCAGAACCCATGCTCGTATCTTGTTTCTGCTGCAAGACTCTCCTAGACTCTAAAAGTACATAGAGAAAAGAAAAAGATTGAATATTGCATGAAAACAAGTGTCAGCGAGAAAGCTCACATGCAAATAGCATATCATGAGCCATGCCTTAAAAGTGGGAAAGCTAAATAACACATGCAAGCAAAATGATTAAAAATCATCACATGCTCCCCCATAGCGGTACCTGTGTGTGTGCATAAATAGGCATGGCTCCATGTAGAATAATGCCCTAACCTACTACCACACATATGCAACATGCAGTCACACCAGAAGCATAATGCAAAAGAAAGATTTCTGGCTAGGGTAACCAATCCAGCAAAGAACAATAGCCAGACATCAAAAAGACTATCTAGCACCCTAAATCCTAGCCTAGCACACCGTCTACCGATAGGTGCATCGACCTAGTATTTAATTGTGAGATAAGTCTGGGTATGGTATGACTTTGATGAGGTCGCCATACCGGCCCTATCCTAAGGATCCGAATGATCTAAAAGGTGTCACGAAGAGGGGTGACACGAGTTAGATCTATCAGATCTTTAGCACAGTCATACTCATGTCAATCCTGATGACTTAACTCGCATTGCTAACCGTGATCAACCAAGCAAGCAATGCTCGTTAAGGCATTGCGACTGATAAAGGGTCACTCTCCTAACGAGCCTGACTTACTATACATGCAAACATGCAAATGAAAATACAGACAATCATATGATAGAAGCGATGAGTGTACCATGGGGCAGTGACTCAAAAAAGATGGCATACTGTGTAGGCAGCAGCACGTGCCGTAGCGATAGTGAATTGAAGGGTGGGCGTGTCGTGGAGGTAGCAGCCCGAACAAGGTGTGTCGAGGCGGCAATGACCAAAGAGATGGGCTTTCTGTGGCGGAAACTACCCAAGGAAAGTGTACCAAACTGGAAGTGACCAAAAGTGATGGGCTTGGTGTGACGGTAGTGGCTCGAGGAAGGTGCGTTGGGGCGGTAGCAGCCAAAAGGGATGGGCATGTCTTAGCGGAAGCAGCCCAAATAAATGGTGTGTTGTGGAGGTAGTGGCTCAGTTATACAAAAAGGTAGGTTAACATGCAAACAACCATGCACACACAACATGCAGTGGTGCAAGTGGTCGGTCGACCGGATCGTGGTGGCTGGTCAAACTAAAGTGAAAGGTCGACTGGGTCGGGGCGACCAGTCTAACCAAAGTGAGATACTCACCAGGCTGGGGCGGCCTATCGGAGCGAGGTGAAATGCTCATTGGGCTAGGGCGACCAATCGAAGCAAAGTGAAATACAACATGCACCAAAAAAAATGCAATTTGCAACAAGCCAACATGCAGATAGCAAACCAGGTTCGTGCTAACGACCTCACCTGGGAAACCTAAGTTTTAGACCCTTGGATGTGCAACACCGCTCCCTCCAGCTTTGTCATGGCAATGTGAAGGGTTGCCCCCTCCAATTTCTCATAGGGGAAACTCTCCACCGTTTGTAGGTCAGACTATCTACAAAGCTTTTTTCACTCTACGAACACCGACGATCTTATAGGACGGACTAGCTACAAAGCTTTTCCCGTCCTCTAAGATCAAACTTAAAGAATCCCTCCAAGAAAGATTAGGAGCACCAACTGTAGGAAATTGGGATTCCAATCCGATAGCATTAAGGCCTATGGCTCACAACATGAGTGATCACTCGGCTTCATACAAAATGTTCAACGCATGGGATTCCTACCCTATGGCTTCCTCTAGAAAATTGATGATCAATTACTTAGGTATGCCACTGTGCCAGCTCACGCCGATGCATGCACCTCGTGTGGGTGATCAAACCCACATCCTAAACATTTCTACAACCTAAGGCCAGCTAGGAGTTAGAAAATCTCACCATCGCGATGGTTGCAAATGCATTTTCTTTGCTTGTTCCAAGCCATTGACATTGATCTGTGCTCCAGTGTATCTCATAGAACGTGCATAGAACAACAAAATGACCGAATGAGGGCAAGAGTTATTGAGGTATACGAAGTAGATTTGGTAAATATCACACTATATGAAAATACAACCAAAATTTACCTTTGAGAGGGGATGTTCCATGCTGGAAAAAGAGGGGAAGCATTCCTCGCAAAGGAAAAGATGTCCACACCTCTTCAAGCCACTGTTCCACCGCTGTTTGTCGACAGTAAGACACTTTGGTGACATTCCAACCACCGGGGAATGAGAGATGACAAGTTGCTTTGGTGATGAAGCTTTTCGGTGGCACACACAAAAAAATTCAAGGGAGGGGATGGTGCTCTGCCCTCAGTCTTGTGCGCAAAGAAGGCGACGGTAGGAACCATGTTGTCTGAGGTTTTGCCGGTAGAGGAAGCCTTGCCAGCGGGAGAGGGGCCAAAGAGAAGGCTTGGCTGACAAAGGGGAAACTCAAAATGAGAGAGGAGGCTGGCGAGAGAGAACTCGGATCTATGAGTGAAAAGCTGAGGTCAGTGAGAAGTCGACGCAAGCGTGTAAGGAGGTCGTCGGGACATCACCGGTAAGAAGGAGAGACCACATGTGTGGCTGGCCAAGAGGAGAAGGAGGTGGTGGCAGCCTGGCCAGTGATTGGAGGAGGACCTTGAAAGGATAAGGTGGCTTGCGACTGGAGGAAGCGGTGTCGGTGTTCGCCGATGAGGACCAGTGGTCGGTGGGCTTCGAGCTCGGACTGGGGATGCGCAATGTCTAGGGTTTGCGAGCAGGGTTCATGCAATAGGAAAGAATGGTTGTAGCGAAAATTTAAATAAGAGATAATATATAATAATATTATTATTATATAATAATAATATTATTTTTATTCTAATTATTATTGTTAGTGTATTTCTAGCTCGTACACGTCCTCACAGCGAAGTGGATGTCCTTCTAGGCTGAAATAAACGTTTTGGTCACATTAGCGCATTTGGTTTCGCCATCTGGGGTCATCTGAATAGTTTTTTCAATGATCAAGTCAATTCAAGAAAATTTCTAGTGCGGCGCAGTGAGTAATATTTGTCAATCCAATTGAAGTCATCCGACGAGCAAAAATGTCGACTGACCTTCGCCTAGATAAAAGCCAAAGCCTAGTAGGATGACCCTGACTACGTGCTCATCAACACATGTTGGTGGGTCTGAAGTGGATTTCTCACACTACAGAAGTCAACATGTGCATCAAACAACATTTCTTGGTGCTCGAGCGAACACCCTACACTCATGACATCAAAAATTGATGTCAACAAAGGAACCCCAACAAGTGTGTTGTGTTGTCAAGGCACAGTACACCTGTTGGAAGCTACTCAATTTTTTATTAAGACCAGGTTAGTAATGGAGTTGCACAGTCTAAGAGATCAAAAAGAGCCAATTACTCTAGGAAGGAAAAGCCATGAGAGCCATATCCACTCCTAGAGGGATGGGGAGGAATGCACACGGGACTTACATCTACCCCAACAACGGGTTCAGAGGCCGTAGAGGCATGATCGAGAAAAGTGGTTCAGAGGTCGTAGGGGCATGACCACACCCGGTTGGTTCAGGGGTCGTAGAGGCATGACCTACGAATGAGTTCAGGGGCCGTAGAGGCATGACTCAGAAAAGTGGTTAAGAGGCCGTAGAGGCTTGACCACACCTGGTAGATTCAGGGATCGTAAAGGCATGACCTACAAATGGGTTCAGGGGCCATAGAGGCATGTCCCAGAAATATGATTCAGAAGTCATAGAGGCGTAACCATAAAATAGGTTCAGAGGTCGTAAATACATAACCTAGGGGTGAGTTCAGAGGTCATAGAGAAGTGACTCAATTAGGTGGTTCAGGGGTCGTAGAGGCATGACCACACAACACTAAGGGGTTAAAACCTCAAAAGCCTGCACATCATCGATGAGGACTGTCGGACTACGTGTCACATATGAGTGAAAGGTAGGTAGGCTAAGGAGTCACCTGCTACTTTAATGAGGATTGTCGGGCTTCACATTGCACATTAAGCGGTAATAGGTTGACTAGATAGAGAAGGAATGTCGTAAAGTTTACATCTGAGGACTAGTCCATGTTTATCAGTTAGGAAGGAGAGCCAAGGGACTCTGATTTCTCCTACAAACTGATCGAGGTGCGTACCTCAACACTGGTGCTCCATCAATGAGGATTGTCGTATGTATTTTATGTCACTCATGAGAGGAAGGAAGGTTGGCTAGGAAGCCTCCTGTCACTTTAATGAGGAATCCATGGGGCCTCACATCGCTCACTAAGTAGTAACAGGTTGACTAGATTGAAAGGAGAATGCCAACAGACTTCAGCTCTCCTTTGAGTACTAGTTTGCATTGATCAGTTAGGAAGGTGAGCCATGAGACCCTGATCCCTCTTGCAAACTAATCGAGTTGTCAGCCGCAACACCCACACTATATTTGTGATGAATACTAAAAGTTTTGCATCATCACCTAAGAGGTAGCAAAGGTTGGCTAGGAAGCCGAGCAATAAAGCTAAATCATCAAATGACGAGATGTTCTTATAAAAGGACCTACTAGAATGTTGTGTGGTCCAAGAAGCACCAAAGTCGGATGGCTAAGAAGTCAAAACTAGAGACATCATCCATGAGGAATGCACTTGATACTTATATCCACTCTGGACAGTAGGTTCAGAGGTCGTAAAGGTGTGACCCTGAAACAACCAAGGTGTTAGAACCCTGAATGCCTACGCTATGTGTGAGGACTATGGTCAGGCCTTATGTCGCTCTTTGAACAGGTAGGTATTTTGGCTAAGGAGCCCAGCATCAAAGCTGAAATGTCGAAAGATGAGATTTTCTCATAAAAGGACTGACTAGAGCGTCGTGTGGTCTGAGAAGCATCGAAGCAGATGGCTATAAAGCCGATGATGCCAAAAGGAAAGATGTCCTTATAACAGAGCAGGCTCTAAGGTTGTAGGGCTCGAGGCACATCTTAGTATATGGCTATGGAGCCAAAGGATCATCATGAGATAAGACAAACTCATGAAAGAGCCGAATAGAACATTATAAGGTTTGAGAGGCATCATATGCTAAGACAAAGCAGTCTAGCAATCCGAGATGGTTCGATAAGGCCGAGCGAAGCAGTCCTCACCATACACGACATCATGGTACTGTTGGATATCAGAATATCATGACCAAACACGGATTGGTTGACCAACTGAAGTAGTCTATGCCAATACGGCATGTCCTTTGATGAGGTGATGAAAATCAACCAAGTCAAAAATGGTGTTGAAGGGGGTAAAATGAACATAGTAATCCAACCTCATAGTACCCTGCGGACCTGATCGTGGTAACTCTTGTTGGAGAGCTTTGCGGGTGTGAGAATACCCAGCTTAAGCATGGACTAATCAGAATAGCATAGAGCTCGGATTAGTACAACATGCAATCTAAGATGGTGAGCAGAATCGATTAAGTCAAATATCAAATAGGTCAAGAAGTAAGTATCTTGCCTATGCTTGCAAAATGGTACATGACATATTTATCCTGACCCTGCATCAAGTGAGCAAGTATTCGACTGAATTGCCTAAGATAACATGCCCGGAGTGTAGTCAAACATCCAAGTCTTCCAATGGAACATGGATCAGTGGTAAAGCTAATACGACATATTGATCCACATGGAGATTAGAACCAACCAAAGCAATCGAGACAAAGACATGGTTACATGACCAGGATGGCCTAACCATAAGAGTGCTTCTACGAGAACGAGCAAAGCAACTTTTGCAAGGGATCCATGGATTAATCATTACAGTGATATGACATGCACTCGATGTGATGGATAGAACCAACCAAGGTAGTTGAGAAACACAATGAGGTTATATGACCTAGAATGGACTAACCATCAGGGTGCCTCATGAGCACTAGAGATATAACTCTCACTGGGGAGTTTTGCAGGTGTGAGAATACCCGACTTAAGCATGAACTAACCAAGCTAGCATATGACTCAGATCAGTATGACATGTAAATAGACATGGTGAATAAGATCAATGAAGTCAAAGAGATCACTGAAGAGGCGATCTCTAAATGTACCCACGGGAAGAGTCTCGTTCGGGAAGCCATCAAGGTTCCACCAATGCATTGTGGGGATTTTATCATCTCTTTATGACGTGGTGAACCAACTCAAACCAATCAGAAGAGGCATCAAAAAAAGGTGTTGGATGCATAGAGTGATCCAACCTCGTAACACTTATGCATGATCTCAGCAAAGTGACCCTTAGTGGGGATTTCATGTGATCCCTCTCTAGGAATTCCATATGACACTTGCTGAGAGTTCATTATCATGGGCATAAGGGCACCCATATTATGCATTAACTAATAAAGGCTACATAGTTCTTGAATTAGTGCGACACGCACTTCAAGATGGTGAGAAAATTCAGCCAATTCGACCAAAAAACCATAGAGGTATTCAGGAGGGTTGGATGAACAGCTGTGCAACCTTAAGGTGTTTTTAATAAACCACGACTAAGCATAAACTCCACTCGGTATGTCCTCCAGAACAAGAAAAGTAGTCCTTATCGAGGAAAACAACACAATTCGATCAGGCATTGAGGACCCCGATTAGGCACGGATCAGCTATGCGAGTGAGTATTCAGACTGATACGACATGCCTAGTGGCAAAGCAGCAAATTACTCAAACTAGGTGGACTGAGTGGTCCAACCCACAGGAGATATCTTGGCCAAGACTCTATTAAGTGAGACTCTCACTGAGGACTCCTAAAAAAATGACAGGGTAATTTCTGTTAGAAGGGTAGCACAAAGTAATCAGACCCAGTAATTGGATGAACACCACGGCTCATCTCAGAAAAGCGTCCCTCAATGGGGATTCCTCAAAGTCTTATAGAATGGTTCTTACATGAGGGAAACAAAGGTAGCACGACCTGTAGAAGGGGCTTCTATCAAAACACCTAATTACGTGACCCAACTAGAGATTTTAATTGCAGGTATGAAAGTACTCCGCTTATGCACGGATTGTCTAGGTAAGCTGAGTGTTCTAGCCAATGCAACATGCCTCTTCCCGACAAAGCGATAGGAATGACTCAGATCATAGGGAAGTAGAGATGTGGGTTAGACTATGATGATGGTCTACCCACTGAAATGTCTAGTCATTAAGCTAAACCACATCCATAGAAGAATCTCAACTGCATTATTTCAAAGCACGCATGACATGCACGTACTCCACATTCATAAGGATGAACGGGTCATGTATATCAACCATACTCAGGACGAGCAGGTATAGTAGTCTTCAATTCCTGCGTAGAGCGGATCAACGAAAGATAAGGTAAGAGAAAGGCAAGGCTTCTCTTATAGAGATTGGTTGACGCACCAGGTATAAGCCGCCTGTAGGACTTTCACTTTGCCTGATTTGAAAGCCAGCAATCAAATTAAGAGAAAAACAAGATTTCTCCTACATAAAATTGTAGTGAACTATGAGATATCTTTTGGCAGATGCAAGGTGATCACCATAAGTAGCTCACGCAATGAAGAAATAATAGAAAGTGCACTTCTTATTTCTCTGTCACTGGATTACAAAGTGCATGTGTTTTAAAATACATTTTCCTCATAAATTACAATGAGTACATGAGAAAGAGAATAAGCCAAATATCTCTTCAAGTATTGCCCATTGATAGGGGGTTTAATAAGATCCATTTGCATCCATCGGCAAGAAGGTAGCTCAATTTTTAGATAAAGGGCTACTAGACCCTGAGGGTCAAAGAGTAGAGCATAAAGGTGGCATGTGAAGAGCCCACAAGATGGTAAGCTCTTCTTCCAAAGGAAGGGCCACCGGACCAGAGGGTTGATGCATAAAACTTGAAAAGGTAGTGAAAGAAGAGTCCACAAAGCTTCTAGGAACCTTTCATGTCATTAATATATTTTTTTTTATTATCATTCAAATTTTATATAGAGCTAATCAGAGTCTCTTTTTTTTATCTCAAGCTAAGCTGCTATTGAGAATGATTTGGTGTGACGTACCAAACTAATCTGGTACAAAGAGCACTCATGTAGGCATCCTAGAATGACCAGATATACCATGCAAAATATGAGTACTTTTCCCAAGCCTCTGTTCTTTAATTCTTTTCACCCTTATCCTATGTAGGCCTTGTCATTCGTATCTAGGTGTGAAAGAAATGCTTTCATTTTGGAGATGTCTTTAAATCCATTGCTGATCTATCAGACATCCTAATGTCACTTGAACAATTTTCTGAACATAATATCCTAAGGATCTTATCAAGAGAATTTTGAGATTAGAAAGTTCTTCATATTAAAGTTTCTGATTTTTTAACTTACCTCAAGCTTCTTCTCAGAAGTGTTTAGTGATTTTTTTTTCTTTTTTTCCTTTTTTGTTATGAAGCCTTTGACATTTTTTTGTTTTCCTGAGAATGACTATTTTTTGTGAGCTTCTTTTTGTTATAAAGCATTTTCTTCTAACTAAAAAATCTCTTGAATAAATATTCTTAAGATTTTATGACTCATTACTTATTAAGCTTTCATCGGCCTAGCTGAATGGAAAAGTAAAAGATCTAAATAGTCTCTGAAACTACTCACATCTCAAAGATGCCCATCTAGCATTCTGAGGTGTTCTCAGGATTTACGTGAAAGTTCATTAAGGGAAGGGATTTGGTCATCGTGACTTACATCAAATCCTCCAAACCATGAGGATTTGAAAATCCTAAGAAGATGCATACATGGTCTGATCCAAGCTTATCCTCAGGATTTATCCTAGATTCAACCTTAAGAATCATCAAAGGCGAACCCAAGACAAGATCAACTAAGGGGTGTGATTCCTTTTGGAACCATCTCAATGACCTCCAGAAATTGGAGTCGGAGCATCAAGAGATGTAGAGATATCTCGGTTAGATAAGTAGGGTATAACCGACAACATTGGATATCGAGGTATCCCGACGAGTCATGGACTGACTTATAGAGACAAGGTGTCTAATCAGTTCAACATGACTATTGAAAAGGTGATAAAAATCAACCATGTTAAACAAAATATCCATGAGGTTGGATATGGGAGATGGATCAATTTTGCATGATGCTCTCTTACTAGGAATAAACTAAAAAGTCAATGACATTCTAGATAGGTGAGGCACCAAATCCTTGTCAGTTTTAGAGTTACTGACTAAATTAAAATTTTATCTAAAGTTGGACTTACCAATGAAATGCTCTCATCTAGAGCTTTGCCAAAAGGCATACTTGCTCAAATCAAATGAGACACTCTCAAACAGTCTGGGAGATGTGCATCCCAACTAAACATGGATCGACCAAGACTAGCAAGGTGGCTAATCAATACAACATGTTATCAATAAGATATTTTGGGGGTGTTCCCTCAGTTAGAGTATGAAACATCCATCATAGCCTGCCGTAATAAGAGAAAGAGGTAAAATAAACACTCTCTAAAGCAAAGGCAAGTAAACCCCTTGTCAACAAATGTAGAACGTCATTCTACATGCAGCATTGGGATATCAAGAGACGTGGTGGCAAGAGTTTGTTTAACCCACTAGGTACTCGCTGAAGTAGGGTGATCAAATTCTCTCCTCAAATAAGGTAAAAATCGATGGGGGTGCGCCCAGGACCTCCCTTTATCAACATTGGACAGATTCATCTTTATTGATGAAGACGAAGTCACAACATTTTCATTATGACTCGTGCAAAGAGTGGGCACATCAAGTGCAGGCAAAGTGGCTACAAAAGGATCATCAATAATACCTGGTACAAAATCTGGTGCAGTGGCTCTAAGTACCACACTAAGGGTCTCATGCAACACCTCGGCGGGTCTCATGGACTGCACAACATATAGCAAATATATCAGCCTCGTAACAGGAGAACTCTAGTCTCCTACTACATGGACTTAAAGGATAAGAGGAATAAAGAAGTTCTTGGACATCTAGATGATCAAGGTAAAGAACTTCTTTCAAGAAAGAGGATCTAGTCTTCGTAAAGGGGAAATTGGAATCTCAATAGGTATAGAGACCTGTGGATGAGTTAGCTTCTTTATTTGCAGTGATCTGATCATATTCCTTTGGACACCCTTGCCCAATGTAGAGACAGGCGAGACCTCAGAAAAATCTAGAATGATGGGGGCTAGGACGGTCGTTCAACTAGTGAAAATATTTTCTCTTAAAGAGGAAGCTGCTTTTATGATCTTCTAAGTCAGAGAACTTGTGGTAGTAGTGACAACACGGACTGCAACGTTAGAATAACCTGAGCCTTGAGGAGGAACAAACCTCCAAGTAAACCTGACTGGAGCGTATTCCACACAACCAAACAGAGGAGAGAAATGACCTTCACCAGACGGGATCTCAATGTTATCCCATGCTGGAACAAAAATGTGTCATGGCGAGGACCTGGTCCACATCGCTAAAGGACAAAAAGCTGATTCTCTGCTGGTAGGATTTAGCACCATCCCGGGCCAGAACCAAAGAGAGCCATGATGGGGACATACTACGCCACCAGGGGACGGTACCATAAAGGTAACTCTAGCATTCTCCAAAAATGCAACATCTACGAGAATGAAAATTCTCAAAACACGGAAGGACTACAAAAGAGGCTAGGAAATGGGAAAGAGCATTGTAATGCATCTCCATCTGAACTAACCTCTTCCTCGGAGGAAAACTAGCACCAATACAAGCTTCTACAATGAAAGGAGTGTCACATGCGGGGGCCAAAGGCACCTTCAAAGGAGGGAATATAACAAACATCCAGCAGGGACGTGGTCCACGCAACTAGAGACAGTAGCAAAATGACTCACAATTTGGGGATCAAAACCTCCTAAACTGGAATCGGAACAGGTATAGAAACCTGAAGCAGAACATGCTGCTAAATTCACAGTAATCTATTCCTAGTCTTCCTAGCCTTCCTACCTAATCGAGGGACAGGTGGAACCTCAGGGGAACGAAAACAGAAAGAGAGCTGAGACAGAAGTCATAATAGCGATAGTAGAGACAAACCTACTGCTAACAGAAGAACACAAAGGAATGGGTCTAGAAAAGACCATTAGATATTGCAGCGCATCGCTATCGAGCGTCAACCTCTTTTTACAAAAGAAGCAGGCGTAACATGAGCTAGTGTCAAAAAAATAGCTTAATATGCACGGCTCTCCTTTTAATAGGGAGGACACAGAATAAATTCCTCAGAGGGAGTAGGAACAGCTCAACATGCACATCTCCATATTTAAGGGGGAGGGCACAGAGCGAATGCCTCAGAGGGCATAGGAGCAGCTCAATATGCACATCTCCCCATTTAAGGGGGATGGTAGAGAAAACACCTCAAAGGGCGTAAGATCACGTAAGGTAATCCTATAGAAGTGTTTGAAGGAACTTAAGGGTTTGACACTCTCAGGAGCAAAAAAAATGCTTCGGGAGAAGCAAAAGGGTTCCCCCGGTGGTAGCGATTGTATCCATCTTCCTGCACTTTTCTATTACGGGGCAAAAAGGGACAGCAATTAGAAATAAGGAGAGGTCATGAAACCAATCATAAGGTACAACGACATCAATGCTTGTGATAATGCAGTGATCAAACTGTCGAGGGTGAGAGAGGGACAGAATGCATCAAATTGCTACCCCTAGCAACTGACACATAAACTGAAAACCAAGGTTTCACAAAAGGGCTCAACTCTGACTCAAAGGAAAAAAACTTGGTCATGATAATATGAGCAAAACTCCTAGTACGAAGAGTGGTTATAACCCTAGAAGCAAAATTCTAAGTATGGAGAGAGAGACTCATCCTTAGTGGAGTCAACATTCTTACAAATACGCTAGGATCCGCAAGTCACCCAAGAAAAAATCTAAGTATGGAGAGAGAGACTCATCCCCAGCAGACTCGACATTCTTGCAAATATGCTGGGATCCGCAATTCACCAAAGAAAAACTCTAAGTATGGAGAGAGAGACTCATCCCCAGCAGAGTCGTCATTCTATTTTTGTTCATTTTTCTCTTTTTTTTTAGGAGTCGCCAGCTGGTTGATCGTCATATACTTCCCTTTTCCAAATAAGTCTCTCTTTCGGGTCATATGAACGGCTCGAAGAAGAGAGGAACCGAAAAGGATGGACATACAACAAAGCAACAAACAAGAGAAAACACAAAACGTGGAGAGCCTACGTGCGATAAACCTCGTAGGGATAGATTAAGAGTGTTCGCTCAAACAAGATCGAGCGAAAGCACCTTAAACTGAGATCCATAAAAGAATATCTATGTAGACTACCCATAATCGAGAGTCAGGTGTAGGTGCCTGTTCTTGGGTCAAGAGAACTCCCAAGGGGACGTATCCCACTTGGTTAATTACATCTTGGGGGTACCCAAGAAAACCCTCGATAAAGTAGTTTCGTTTGGATTATCGTAACCTGGGGTATAGGCAATCAAATGAAGGTTATTCCATGTGAGAACAGTCCCGATACTTCAAAGCTCGCATTAAGCCATTATGCAAAGAGTGAGTCTCTCACATCCCAAATGGGTAGCGACTCATCGGCACACGGAGACCACATAATAACCTAAATCATCTTGACAAGGATATCCCAACACGTCAAAGCATTTCTGAGCTATAAGGGTGGAGGAAAAATTATCATATCCTAAATGGGTGGCAGCTCGTCGGAATCAGGCCTTCAAAATGATACCGATGAGGTCAAAGGAGCAATAGGGCTCAAAGGGGCTCAACAAAAGGAAGGTAGAGTAATCCTAAAAGGTAGAGGTAACTAAGTCAGGTTACCATGGATCCATCATCCTGAGTCAGGTTACCATGGATCCATCATCCATCGCTACTAGGACCCTAAGTCTACTCGGTCGTGAAGGTAGTCGACCCAACACGTCCTGAGATCCCTAGTCAGCAATACATGAATTGCGTCATCCACAAAAACCTCGGTAGCCCTAAGGTTAAAGGAATGAAACTCTATCTTATGACTAAAAGCTTGAGCTTCAAGAGGTGGAACTTATACCTATCGAAGTGGCGAGGATACCTAAGGAAAGAAAAGAAATGGGAGGTTCAGCTACAAAGCTTGAAACACTCCAAACAAAAAGACTTATATCCCATCTGGGTCGAGGAGCCTTCTAACACCCTAGGTGCACTAGAAAACTAGTTATAAAGAAGTATGATAGGCCAGTCAGGTTGGAGAAGCACGGGGACTCCTCTTCGGGACATGCAAATATGATGCAATTATCTATAGCAGTATTTATTAATATATGTAGGAATGTAAAATTGCAATTTTTAGATCCTAAATATTTTAATCCTAAATTTAATAATCTTGAATACTCTATTTATGATTTTTTAAGTAAAAAAATTACAATTTTAGTGTCCTTAATGAGCCTAGATTATTTAGTGAAATCCCAGATAAACTACAAAAAGAAATAAGGAAAAACACATGCAAGTGCAGGCAAGCAACATGATGCAAAAAGCCAAGCAAGCTAAATCAAAATAATAAACAGGCCAGTGCCGCTGAGTCGGCAACATAATTAATAAAAGGAAAAGTCGGTTGTACTCTGCATATATGTGCACAGTACTAATTCTATACATCAATATAAAATGCAGAATTAAGATACGAAGCACGAGCATCTGCTCCTAGTCCTCTCCACATGGTTCTTGCGCTAAACATCTCGTAACCCGTGCCCGTATCTTATTTCTGCTACAGGACTTTCCTAGACTCTAAAAGTACACAGAGAAAATAAAAAGACTGAATCCTATATGAAAATAAGTCTCAGTGAGAAAGCTCACATGCAAATAAAGTATCATGAGCCATTCCTTAAAAGCGGGGAAGCTAAATAGCTCCTATAACCAAAATGGTCAGAAATCATCACATGCTCCCTTATAGTGGTACCTGTGTGTGCTTAAATAGGTGTAGCTCCCTGTAGAAAAATGCCCTAACATACTAACACACATATGCATCATGCAGTCACACCACAAGCACAATGCAAAAGAAAGATGCATGGCTAGGACAACCAATCCAGCAAAGAAAAATAGTCAAACATCAAAAAGACTACCTAGCACCCTAAATCCTAGCCTAGCACACTATCTATCGATAAGTGCATCAACCTAGTATATAAGTGCAGGGACTTTGACAAGGTCGCCATAGCAGCCCCATCCTAAGGATCTGAAGGATCTAAAGCCTATCACGAAGAGGGGTAACACGAGTTAGATCTATCAGATCGTTAGCACAGTCATACTCGTGTCAATCCTGATGACTTAACTCACATTGCTCACCGAGATCAACCCATCAAGCAATACTCGTTAAGGCATCGCGACTGTACGGGGTCACTCTCCTTACGAGCCTGACTCGTTATCCATGCAAACATGCAAATGTAAATGCAGACAATCATATGACAGAAGTGACGAGTGTACCGTGGGGCACTGACTCAAGAAAGATGGGCATACTGCGTAGGAAGCAGCTCGAACAAATGGGTGTGATGTAGTAGCAATGACTTGATGGATGGGCGTGTCATGAAGGCAGCAGCCCAAAGAAGGTGTGCCTAGGTGGTAGTGACCAAAAGAGATAGGCTTTCCGTAGCAGTGTCCCAAGGAATGTGTACCGAGGTGGCAGTGAACAAAACTGATGGGCTTGTCGTGCCGGCAGCAGCACGAGGTAGGTGTGTCATGGCGGCAATGACCAAAAGGGATGGGCATGTCATAGCGGCAGTAGCCCGAAGAAATGGGTGTGTCATGGAGGTAGTGACCCAAATATGCAAAAAGGTAGGTGAACATGCAAACAACCATGCATATGTACACACACAACATGCAGTGGTGCAAGTGGGCGGTTAACCGGTCTGTGGTGGCCGGTTAAACTAAAGTGAAAGGTCAACCGAGCCAGGGCGGCAGACCAAACCAAAGTGAGATACTCACCGTGTCGGAGCGGCTGATCGGAGCGAGGTGAAATGCTCGTCGGGCTAGAGCAAATAGTCTAAGCAAAGTGAAATACAACATGCACCAATCAAAATACAATATGCAGCAAGCCAACATGCAGATAGTAAATCAGGCAAGTGCTAATGACCTCACCTAGGAAACCTAAGGTTTAGACCCTTGGATGTGCAGAACCGCTGCCTCTAGCTTTGGCGTGGCAATGCAAAGGGTTTACCCCTCTGATTCCTTGTAGGTCAAATTCTCCATTGTTCGTAGGGCGGACTAGCTACAAATCTTTTTTCGCTCTACGAACACCAATGATTTTATAGGATGAACTAGCTACAAAGTTTTTCCTGTCTCTAAGATCAAACTCAACTAATCCCTCCAAGGGAGATTAGGAGCGCCAAAACTGTGGGAAATTGGGATTCCGACTTGGTAGGATTAAGGCCTATGGCTCACAACATGGGGGATCACTCGGCTTCATACAAAACTGGTGAACGTATGGGATTTCTACCCTACGGCTCTCTCTAGGAAATTGACGATCAATCATAGGTACATTGTTGCGCTGGCTCACGCTGGCGCACGCATCCCGCGGGGGTGATCGAACCCACATGCCTAGACACCACTACAACCTAGGTCCAGCTAGGAGTTAGAAAATCTCACCACTACAACGGTTGTAGATACGTTTTCTTTGTTTGCTCCAAGCCATTGAAGGCGTTCTGTGCTCCAGTGTATCTCATAGAACGTGCATAGAACAACAAAACGACCATATGAGGGCAGAAGTTAATGAGGTATACAAAGTAGCTTTTGTAAATATCATAGTATATGACAATACAACCAAAATGTACCTTCAAGAGGGGTTGTTCCATGCCGGCGAAAGAGGGGAAGCTTTCCTTGTAATGGAAAAGATGTGCACGCCTCTTCAAGCCGTTGTTCCACCGCTTTCCGTCGATGGTAAGACACTCTGGCAACATTCCAACCACCGAGGAATGAGAACCGAGAAGGTGCTTCGGCGATGGAGCTTTTCGGTGGAACACACAAAAAAATGCAAGGGAGAGGATGGTGCTCTGCCCTCGGTCTTGTTCGTGAAGGAGGCAACGGTAGGAACCTTGTTGTCCGAGATTTCTCCGACAGAGGAAGCCTTGCCGACAGGAGAGGGGCTGAAGAGAAGGCTTGGCCGACAAAGGGGAAACTCAAAATAAGAGAGGAGGCTGGCAAGGGAGAGCTCGGATTGATGAGGGAAAAATTGAGGTCGGTGAGAAGTCAACGCTGGCATGTAAGGAGGCCACCGGGATGTCGCCGGCGAGAAGGGGAGGCCGCATGTGCGGGTGACCGAGAGGAGAAGGAGGTGGCAGTGGCCTAGCCAGCAATTGAAGGAGGAGCTTAGATGGATAAGGTGACCGAAGGCTGGAGGAAGTTGCACCAGCATCCGTGGGCAAGGAACGGCGGTCGGTGGGCTTAGAGCTCGGGCTGGGGACGTGCGACGGCTGGGGTTCACGAGCATGGTTCATGCGATAGGAAAGAGGGGTTGTATCGATAATTTAAATAAGAGATAATATATAATAATAATATTATTATTATTATATAATAATAATAATAATAATAATAATAATAATAATAATAATAATAATAATATTATTATTATTATTATTATTATTATTATTATTATTATTATTATTATTGTTAGTACATTTCTAGCTCGTACACATCCTCATAGTGAAGTGGATGTCCTTCCAAACTAAAATCAACATTCTGGATGCATTGATGCAATCCATTTCGCCAAATGGGGTCATTTAGACAGCTTTGTCAATGATTGGGCCAATTCAAGCCAATTTCATGTGCGACATGGTGAGTAATATTCATCGATCCAATTGAAGTCATATAACAAGCGAAAATGCCGACAGACCTTTGCCTAGATGAAAGCCAAAGTCTAGCAGGATGACCTTGGCTACGTGCCCTTCAACACGTGCCGGTGGGTCTGAAGTGGATGTCTGGCACTACAGGAGTCAACACGTGCATTAAACAACGTTCCTTAGCGCTCGAGCGGAAACCCTATGCTCGTGACATCAAAAATTGATGCCAACAATCTCAATTCACTTTATAGGTGTCAATGTGATGTATGTGATTATATGCTTAATTTCCTTAATTGTAATTCTTAACTTGCAACAAAGCCAAAAGCTTGATCCCAAGCAAAAGCTAGGTAAATTCTTAATTTCAAAGCAAGTAATAATATAATTATAATAATTAATATAGGATATTATGCAAATATATGTATCTTGATCAAGTAATATATCACTTTTTTATCAAGCCCCAAATAATGAACTCACGGGGAAAATATAATATGCTCTCTATAAAATCAGAGAAATTAGATAATAAAATTCTACTTAACAAAATATTCTTACTTAAACTCTATATACTAAAATAGGAATAAAAGATCAATTCCTTTTGTAATTTTTGATAATTGAGAATAAAGTAATCAACTAACTAACTTAACAGATATTTGTAAGGTGAAGACAAACTAAATAAAATATATTTTTTCCTTATTATGAATCAAAAACAAGTATAGGATCTCTATTGTGAAACTATTCAAATTTTGTTGTGTCAAAGAGGAGCAATAATATTCTTTACTCTTACTAGAGATGATATAAAGAGTATTCACTAATCTATAGTCACTCTAAAGTTCCCTCTTCTCCATCCAATTGGAGGCTAACATCTCGAATCAAAACCTAAAACTATAAATCAAATTGGGGGCTTTAGCCTGTCACTCTAAAGTCCTCTAATTCTACACCCATCAAAGTTTATTTACTGATTTATCTTCACTCAGCCCCATAAATTACATTCTACTTCATGAAATCAAATGTGATTCTTACCATTTGCTAAATGAGACAATACAATCTCAAATCTTACATATTCTCACAATAGGTATTAACGTCTTAATTGGCCAAATTAAGAAGTAAATGTAGTACAAGGTTTAAAATCATTACAACTTCTTCCAACATTAAAATCTAATACTTCACACAACTTCTCTTCAATACTTAATCACTTATCATTTTAAGGAAAAAGATAAAGAAAATTACTCATAATTCATGAAGAAAACACAACCACACTTGTGTTTGAAAGTAGAAATCATGCAGACAAACAAGAAGTCTAAAATAAAACCAAATGTAGTCACAAAGATAAAACCTTATGTCAAATTCCTCTCCACCAAATGTCTTGGAGTTCCTTTGAATTTCTTCCTTCACTCACAATAAAAAATACACTAAAAATAAAAAGAAAAGGTGGGCGGTGGTGGCAACGTATGTGGTGGTTGGCACTGGTCGGTCTGATGGATGGATGATGATTAGCCTCTTCTATGGATGATCGAAGTTTTGTTTTATAAGAACACGAGAAGTGTCATGGTGTCTGTTCAAAATGTGTCCCCATTCAATGAATCTTCTAGAATTTACCTCCTTTCAAAAGCCAATTGAATGAATTTTTGTGTCCATTAACTATTTCCCACACTTTTACCAAGGGTTGCTTCAAACACCTCTTCAAAATTTTATCCAAATTCAATGAATCATTAAATGACTACTTCTAGTGCTTAAGTGAGGGGTACTTAGCGCTTAGGTTCAACTCTCTCTCTTTAATTGGTGTGTAAGTGTCAGTCTTAGGCGCTTAGGCACCTCAGTTCATTTTTGAACCTTCTTAATTTAAGCTCAAAATTTGATCCTTTTTCACTCCTTTTAGTATTTTTCATCCATTTTATTGCACACAAATACCTCACATTAAAGTGCAATATCTCAAAAATAGGTATAAAAATGTGTACATAAAGACAACATATTTTAGGTGTATTAATCGTGAAGTGGTGGTGTTTTATAGGTCAGGCTGGTAGCCAAAGTAGTGCTTAGGTGGAGGTAAGAATAGGGCAACAATCCAATTGGAGTGAGCCACAACAGAAAGTTCCAGTTTTGGGTTATTGCTATAAGGGCCCTCTCTAACTTGGTGTTTTCCGGTGACTAGGGGCGGCCGATTGGCCAATAATTGTCACCTCCACACTGTAGTAGATCAGAATTGGGGAGATTTGATGTCAATTTGGTCTAAGCATGGTTAATTGCAATTTTATAAAGTGGGCAATGGGTTTGGGTTAGGTTGGGTTAACAATGGGTTTAAATCCATGAAAAGGGCTTAGGGTCATGTCCAAGGAGGATGGAGTTGTTGGGTCAACTTCTAGGGGCTTGGGTGATTGATTTGGCATGGGTAACATGCACATGGTGGGATAGTTGGCATCATTTTTTTATTTCACAAGTGTAGGGTTTCACCTGAATAGCTCAAGATGGTCTATGATTTGCCTATAGCATTTGGTAGGTCAAGACACCCACTCGGGACTTTCTGACGCTTGTTCGGGGCAAGTGGATAGATTTGTGGGTGATTCATCCCTAGCCACCTACTTTACTTCATCATGCAGCTCGTCGGCTGAACTTTCTTCCTCCTCACCAGCAAATGGCGGCCTCCTTTGGGTTAACTTTCCTCTGCTGGGTAGCCCCTCCTTTCTTCACCGCCAATCCCGATCTTATATGATAATACTATGAAGTATGTGGTTATATTCTTAAATTTTCCTTACTTATATTTCTTACTTTGAAACGGCATCAAAAATTAGATTTCAAAGCAAATAAGAATGCAATTATTATATTTAAATATGTGATATTACACAAGTATATGTATCGTTACGAAGTAATATAGGACTTTTTGATTAAACCCCAAATATTGAACCCATAGGGACAATTTAAATCTTTAAATAAGTCAGAAGAAATAAGATAACAAATTCTACTTTTCAAAATATTCTTACACAAACTATAGATGCTAGAATATAAATGAAAGTTTGATTTTTTTAGTAATTTTTTATAATTGAAAATAAAGTAAATAACTAACTAAATTAAACTAAATATTTGTAAGATGAAGGTAATATAAATAAAATATCTTTTTCATTATCATGAATCAGTAACAAGTATAGGAATTCTATTATGGATGTATTCAAATTGTGTTGTGCCAAATAGGTGCAATAGTATTCTTTACCCTTACTAGAGATGCTATAAAGAAAATTGGCTAATTTAAAGTTTGAATAGTTTTGAAGATGGTCTAGGTCAGGAAGATACTAGCTCTCACTCTAGAGTTCCCTCTTCTCCCTCCACCTAGGGGACAACATCTCGTATCAAAACCTAAAACAATGAACCAAATTGGGGACTTTAGTCTGTAACTCTATACTCCTCTAACTCTACACCCTTCAAATTTTATTTCCCTATTTATTTGCACTCAACCATATGAATTACATCCAAATCAAGAAGAAAATTAAGTACAAGGATTAAAATCATCGCAACTTATTCCAACATTAAAGAGTAATACTTCCTAAAACTCCCATCCAACACTTAATCACTTATCATTTTAAGGAAAAAAATACATAAAACTACTTAGAATTCATGCAGAAAATGCAACCACACTTAATTTTAAAAGTATAAATTGTGTAAATAAACAAGAAGTCTAATTTAAAACTAAATGCAGTCACAAAGATAAAAACTTATCTCAAATCCTCTCCGACAAACTCTTGAAGTTCCTTTGAATCTCTTCTCTTCCTTTTTCTTACAATACTCTCTACTCACACATTATAACTCCTCTTCTTCTTCTCTCTAAAAAAAAGTATCCTAATTAATCTATGATAGAGGCATAGGTGCCGTCTGAAATGGGTTGCATAGGAGCTCTTTTAGGGTGCTGGGGAGGGCTCTTTCAATCCAGTCCAAGTCCTCATTTATAATTTTCCAAAAGGTGCTTTGGTGTCTCTTCAAAATGTGTCCACATTCAATGAATCTTCCAAAAGTTGTCTCTTTCAAAACCCAATTGAATTTATTTTTGGGTCCATTAACCATATCCCACGTTTTCACCAAGAGTTGCTTCAAACACCCCTTCAATTTTTTTTCAAATTCATTGAATTATTAAGTAACTACCCTTGACGCTTAAGCGCAAGATAATTGGCGCTGAAGCACAGCCTTCATGGTTTTCTTGGTGCTTAAGCACCAATTCTGTGCTCTTAGATGTCACAGTTCTTTTGAACTTCTTCAATTTTGCTCCAAATTTTATCCTTTTTCACTCCTTTCATCATTTTTCATCCATTTGCTTGTAGCTAAAAGAAAAACACACAAATATCATCCATTAAAGCGTAATATCCTCAAAAATAGGTATAAAAATGTGTACATAATTGTTATATATTTTAGGTGTATCAAAATCCCCCAAACTTAAAATGTTACTTATCCTCAAGTGACACCTGATCTTTCAGAACCAAAATAAGTAGATCATGTAAATGAGTTTCTTTAGAATATTCTAAAATTTTGATTTAAAAATACAATAGTTCAATTTAGAAAAAACATTAGTACATGAGACCAACTTAGAGTTTAGAAATATTTAATGTAAAGAAATCTGAAAATACTAGTTCCTATCTGGTTCAGAAATATTTGTAAATTTTCCAAATATAGAATTAAGGCATTCTATCTTCTCCACCTAAAAATTTGCATTAAGAATATTATACTTACTATATTATATCCTTAAGCTTAAGAGTTTCTCAACTTTTATACATTAATAAGATTAGATGTGGAACCAGCTTTTGATTAGGCGCTAATCCTCAAGCTTCTCCTCCCTTTTTTAACTTTCTTTTCTTTCCTTTTTCTTTTTTTTTCTTTTTCTTTTTCTTTTTTTTTTCCTTTTTCAGGTGAGGATTACTATATCTGGATAGGTCATTAATGATTTTGAATTCCACTCCTCCTTTTCTAAAGCAAAGTTCTGATATGTATCCTTTACTTAAAAATATAATAATAATTTTAAAATTTATTTTTAATAAAAGTAAACAAAGTATTGAAAATAAAAGTCTAACCCTTCTATATTTTTTAAAAATATAATTTCTCCTACAAAAGATAGTTACACAATTTTTATCATTTCTACTCTAAAAATTTTTAACTTTAAGTTTTTCTTCATTGTTATAAGTTTCAACAAAATTTTCTTACTCATTTCTATATTCAAAATTTTACCTCCCTAATTTAACTTCATATACATAATTATTTTTTTCAAATTAAAATATAATTTATTTGTAGCACATTTGAAAACAAATAAAATTCAAGTTTTAGAAATTATTTTTCATCCACACCAAACTTAAATTTTTAATAAGAAAAAATATTTTAGCATCATATTTAAATATAGATAGGAATGAAAACTAAAAAAAATAACATACTTATAGGAATTTTCATACCTTAAATATACAAGCACAAAAATTAAAAATAAGAGTAAAAATTAATTAATCAAATTTTAACTTATCTTAACATATTGAGATTCGTTAGACTTTTATGCAGTGGAAGATAACATAAAAGCTAACAAACACACTAACAAAAATTCACTACTGCAACATAAAGAAAATACCTGGCATTAAATTGATAATTTTAAACATGAAGTTCTTATGTGAAAGTTATTAATATTCTAAATCTTCCTAATATTTATGATTAAGTTAAACACAAATAAAAAAATACACTAGACAACACAGTTAATAGAATCGGTACCATAAAAACAATATATAACTACTGACAATAACATAAATACATTACAACAGTATCTAACAATACAAAACACAAGCAATAGTAGTATTCTAGACAAGTAAAAAAAACAAATTAACAGTTAACAGTTTAATACAACTGTACCACATAATGTTCACAATTTAAAATTAAACTACTCAAATTAATCCTCCTCCTCATCATCATCAAAACTATCATCACCCCAAAAGGCAATAGGCTTATATGAATGATATTATGGATATGAAAGAAAAAACTACACGTTGGTCAAAACTGATAAGGTTTTCCAAAGATGAGTGAAATTTTTCTTCATTATCACCATGTCTCCTCATATAATCTACAAAGTTCTCCAAATTTAATACCTTATCCGCAATATAATTTATGTTATCTAACATCCTTTGCATTAGTTGAGCCTACGAATCATAACTATAAGCATGAACTTGTGATGTGGATGCACATGAAGTAGAAACATGAGAAATAGAAGCATCTGAACTTCTAGAAAATCCTCCTCTCCAGCCAAGTATCGAATGTTATGAATAAGATTTCACATTATTGCTCGTGATAGGCTTTAAAGGCTGCAGTATTTCCTCCCAACTATTGAATCTAACACCAGCTTACTCACCTATGGAAAAGATTAAGGATCTGAAGCCCAAACCTACAGTAGTGGCAGCTGTAGTGAAACTGATGATAGTCTGATAAATCAAGGATACAAAGTTGATCGGCTTGAACTGCTGAATGCAATAGTTCAAAGTAACTCTATCTGTTGTAACTTCACGGAGGTGATTGGTTGGGAGCAAACGAGCTGAAATAAAGTAGTGTCATGCTTTCGATGTGGCATCTAGCTTTGATGCATGAAAATTGACTCTTCTTTCATTTGTTATATTCCATAGTCCTATTCTCGTAGTCAATAAAGATATGATCTCATCCAACTCCTCCCAGTTGGATTATAATTCGAATAAAAACACAATACACTACAAGCAACATAAAACAAATTTATTACCTCAGGGGAGAAAAGCACTTATTTTCCTTGTACCATGACATGATCTTCTTAACCTTCGTGGATATTAGCATAAAACTCCCAAACAACAGAAATTACAGCCACAACAGAAAAAATGCAGAATTGTTCCCATTGTCAGCGAACTATTAAATCTTCCACTCCTCCACCCAAATTTTTAAGACATCACTCAGGAATCAGTTTTCTTAATTGTAGCACTTTAGTATATCTGTCCTGAGCTTTTGAACTAAAAACTTACTTAAATCGAAATGGAACTTCCCTTTGCTCTTCTTAATTCTTGTCATTTCTAAAAATCACATAAAATTCACAATAAATCCTAAATTTAAGACTAAGTCACTGAACTCAACTTTTAAAAGCTTAAACTATCATTTATATATATTTTTCATTAGTTTTTCACAAATTTTCATCATGAATAGTAATTTTCAGTCAAATCCCCAATGTGCTCAAAATACATGGTGAAAATAAAAAATTTTTACATAGAAGTGAAGCTCTTACCGCAAGAAGTTTAAATCTAGCAAATTTGGCTTGATTCCTCAATGAAAACTTCACCATAAAAGAAGCCCTAGATCCACAATCACAAACTCAAAGGGAAGAAGATGGCATCAGAGGTCAAAAATGGTGTTTTTACCCTCAACTTTTAACTTTTAACCATTCGCGAACCGGGTTAATTGAACCGACGCACTACTGGTTCGGCGCTTAAGCGCCTACTTCTAGGATAGTTCAAGGCTTAAGAACATGGTTTTGGCGCTTAAGCGCCAGTGCAAAAATTTTGATCTTTTTTTTTTTTAATGAAATGCACATCTAGCCTAAGTCAATTATCCCTAAATGGTCTTATAAATCATAATAACTACTTTCCTCCCCTTCAACTCTCCTCTTACTCAAAATTCACCAATTTTCACTAATTTGATTCAACAAAAAATTTTACACACAAACAAACACTTAATTAATTCATGAAGAAATGAAAACACTTGCGATAAAGAGTCTAGGATGAGATACTTCCTAAGCACAAACTTCAAATACTAAGCGAACTTAACATTAAGAACACTTAAAAAAAACTTAATACTAACATTACAACACTTAACACAAACAAACACTAAACTTAGAACTTAATTCCATTCTCCTTTTGGTGGAACAAATTCTAGCCTTACATTTGTCTCTCTTGTGGCATTTGGAATATAGATCTGATAGATTGGATGGTGATGAAGAACTCTGGTTGAATCTTCTTCAATCCAATTTTTTTTCAAATACATAGCCTTGTCCGCTTCTTCTAAAAAACTTGTTTGGCTAAATTACATCTTAATTTGCCATCCAATATGCTCCAAATGTGCATTAGTCTCATTCACCTTTGCTTCAGTTGAAGCCACATCAGCCTCAGTCTTTGCAATCTTTTCTGTTATTCCTTCTATACTAATGGCTAGGAAATTGTTTCATAACTCTTGTGCACTTTGACTAACAAACTTCTTCTTAATGGCTTCCTCTTTCTTCTTTATATCAATCTCATAAAAACACAATTTTCCAAGATCTCACTCTACACTTAGACTTTAGGGTGAAAGTTAAAGTGGGGAGAGGATTCTCTTCATCCCCTACTATTTATAGGCTTTGAACCAAGCCTAAAACTACTACACACGTTCTCAAAACACTAACCCATGCTTAAACCTACTAAACCACATTTAAATCTTCTAGAAATGTAATTTAGTATGTTTAGTTAATTATCGTGCTTAAGCGCCTAATGTTGGCACTTAATCGTCGGTGCTTAATTTAGCACAGGTCTACTTAACGTCCAAATACACATTCTAACAAATTTAAGTCATCTATTAAGGTCTTAAAATCATCACTAAATCATTATATTATCAAAATACTACCATATTTTTTCTTAATCAAACACAACAACATAACATTTAAAAAAGAAACACACTGATAACTATGGTTTGCCTTTCATAAAGTGTTTGGTTTAACATTGTCAGCCCGACGTAACCAGTGCTTATTCTAGTTGAACCAACAACAGAAGATCATTTTAATTTAAGTTGATCCCCTATATAATAGGGTTTCTGTCTGTAACCATTCACTTTGAATATTTTATCAATTTTAGGATCTTTGATATCCACAACTCTATAGGGATAAACTTTTATCACAATAATTGCCCCATCCACCTGGACTTAAGTTTTCCTGGAAATAATCTTATCCTTGTGTTATAAATTGTGGCTCAAAATTTGAAGTAAGAATCCTCCCATCATGTCACATCTTCATCTTTTCTTTATAAATCTTAGCACTCACATAAGATTCATCCCTTATCTCTTCAAGATCATTTAAAACTAGCATCCTTTAAATTATAATTAAATTTTGTAATAGCCTAATATAATTTATGCTCAAGTTCAACTAATAAATAACAAGCTTTCCCAAATATTAGCCTATTTGGGGACATTCCTATAGTAGTTCTATATGCAGTCCTATAAGCTCACAAAGCATAATCAAGTTTGACTGATCAATCCATTTTTGTTGGATTCATAGATTTTTTTCAATATTCTTTTAATTTCATGCTTGAATAATTCAGTCAAACCACTTGTTTTAGGATCATAAGCAGTAGCAATTTGATGGTTGATATAATATCTCCTTAATAATTTTTCCATTATTACATTTTTAAAATGACTTCCCCCATCTGTTATGATCACTCTTAGCATCCCAAATCTACATAATATATTTGTTCTTAAAAACTGTGCAACACTTTGAGTATCACATCAAGGTAGCAATAACTTCTATGCATTTGGATACAATCTACTTTTATCAATATATATAAATTTTCAAAGGATGGTATAAATGGTCTCATGAAATCTAATCCCCAAACATCAAATATCTCAACTTCCAACACATAATTGAGGGACATCTCATTTCTTCTAGAAATATTGCCTACTCATTGACATCGATAACAAGTTTTGATATAAGAAATAACATCTCTAAAGAATGTTGGCCAATAAAATACAGATTACAAAATTTTGTATGTTGTTTAATCAACAGCAAATGTCCCCCAAAAACAGAATTATGATATTTTTGGCAATAAAATCCAAAGGCCAAATTATGACTTTTTTGCACACATCTTTGAATAATTATATCATTTCCTTGTTTATTTAAAAATAGGTCATCCCAAAAATAAGTCCTTGCTTAAAATAAAAATTTCCTCTTCTATTGGTATGTCAGACCATATGGTATAATATCACTAAAAATAAAGTTCACAATGTCGGCATACCATGAAATATGCCACTCTTTAGTATTGAAAAATTCTTCGTTTGGAAAATGTTCATTAATTTCTTTTTCAAAACAGAGTGATTTTTCTAATTCAATCCTAGATATATGATTAGCAATTTGATTCCCAGCTGCCTTCCTATCTTTTATTTCAAAATCAAATTCTTGAATAAGAAGAGACCATCGTATTAGGCTTGGTTTTGCATCCTTCTTCTTCATTAAATATTTAATAGCAGAATAATCAATATGCACAATACATTTTATTCCAATTAAGTACAATTTAAATTTATCAAAATCATATACTATTGTTAATAATTCTTTCTCATCTGTGGTATAATTAATTTGAGCTTCTTTAAAAGTTCTACTAGCATAGTAAATTACTTTTAAAATTTTATCATGCTTTTGTCTTAAAATAGCTCCAATAGTATGATCACTTGCATCACATATTAATTCAAAAGGTTTTTTCCAATCTGGTGAAACAATAATTGGTGTAGTGACTAATTTTCTTTTAATAACTCAAAAGCTTTAGGCACTCCTTATAAAAATTAAAAATTACATCTTTTCAAACAAATGGCATAGAGGCTTAGCAATTTTTGAAAAAACTTTAATATATCGCTTGTAGAATCCAGCATATCCTTAAAAACTCTAAATTTCCCTCACATATGTTAGGTGAGGTAAATTAGTGATCACTTAAATTTTTGCAAGTTCTACTTCCATACATTTTCTGATATACGATGTCCTAAAACAATTCTTTTTGCTATCACAAATTGGCATTTTTCCCAATTAAGGACTAAATTTATTTTTGTACAGTGCTTAAAAACTCTTGATAAATGTTCTAATCATGATTCAAATAAAGTTCCAAACACTGACAAATAATCCATAACAACTTCAATTCCTTTTTCAATTAAATCATAAAAAATAACCATCATACATCTTTAAAATGTAGCACGAGCATTACATAACTAAAGGGCATTCTTCTAAAAGCAAATGTACCATAAGGATTGGTAAAGGTTGTTTTCTCATGATCTTTTGGAGCTATTTGTATTTGGCAAAAACTAATATATCCATCTAGAAAATAAAAGTATTTATGCTCAGCTAGTATATCCAACATTTGATCTAGAAAAGGTAGTGGAAAATGGTCTTTCCTAGTGGCAAGATTTAATTTTCTATAATCAATACATATTCACCACCTTGTGACTTGTTTTATTGGTATTAACCCGTTAAGTTCATTCATAGTCACAATTACTCCTCCTTTCTTAGGAACACAGTGAATTAGAATAACCCATGCACTATCTGAAATAGGTTAGATAAATCCAATATGTAACAACTTTAAAATTTCCTTCTTAAAAACTTCTTTCATAACAAGATTCAATTTTCTTTGAGGATCAGCCCTGGGTTTGCAGTTCTCTTCCATATGAATTCTATGCATAGAAATTGAAGGACTTATTCATTTATCATCAGCAATTACCCATCCAAAGGCTTTCTTATAATTCTTCAAAGTTTTCATTAAACTTTCTTCTTCTTCTATAGTTAAATTTGAGAAAATTATAATTGGTAATGTTGAGGAATCACCTAAAAATGCATATTTTAATGCTTAGGAAGATACTTCAACTAAAGTTCCGGGGGTTTTTCAATTGATGGACAAAAAGAGTTATCTTTTTCTTCCATGATCAAAACTTCAAAACTTTCTCGAACATAATTCAAATCATCATTATAAAAATCTTCAAATTGCTCTAATTTCTCTTCTTGCTCGTGTTCCAACTCTTTCACTTCAGATTTCTCTTCAAAATTTGTTTTAAAATGGCATTCACTTACATATCTTATTAGATCCATTCAGTAACATGCATTATCTTTAACTTTTGCACGATACTACAATGATTTTGAAATATTAAAAGTAATTTTTTCATCATTGACGTGCATAGTTAATTTCTTTTTTTGTACATTTATCATTACTCTTCTTGTAGCTAGGAAAGGTCTCCTCAAAATAATACATATCTCCTTATATTCCTCCATATCTAGCACAATGAAATCAACAGGAAAGATAAATCGATCCACTTTCACTAAAATATCTTCTATAACTCCCTTAGGATATGTTATTGAACGATCTACTAACTGCAGAGTTACAGTAGTAGGGGATATTTGCTCTAATCCTAATCTTTTAATAATTGATAATGACATGAGGTTAATGCTTGCACCTAAATGACATAATGCTTTCCTATAAATTTTATCTTCTATTACCATGGATTTGTGAAGCTACCAGGATCTTTAAGCTTTTTAGGAAGTTTTTTTTGAATTATAGCACTGCACTCTTCACTAAGCGCAACAGTCTCGTTATCTTCAAACTTCCTTTTTCTATTAATAATATCCTTCATAAACTTCACATAACTTGGCATTTATTCTAAGGCTTCAACAAATGGAATATTAATCATAAGCTTTTTAAAGATTTCCAGAAATTTTGAAAATTATTTATCCAATTTTTGTTGATAAAGTCTCCGAGGAAATGGAGGTGGTGTTTTTTCTAAGTCAATGTTAAGGGGAGAAATAGGTCTCTTTAAACCTTTCAGAGTGTCCTCCTCAAGCTTTTCAATTTCTTCTTTCTCTACTTCAATCGCTTTTTAAACTCTACCTTCTAACCCTCTTTCGCTTCTAAGTTGAAAGGCTTTTACTTGATCATTATTTTAGTCTATTGGGTTTACTTATGTATTACTAGGAAGTGTTCCTTGGGATCTATTATTTAATGAATTGGCTATTTTTCCCAATTAATTACCAACATTTCTAATTATAGCTCACTGACTTTGTAACTAGTTTCCTATTTATAACACCACTTCTTCTATAGATAACTTTTTCTCCTTGAATTGTGGATTAATATTAAAACCTGAAAGAAAAGTAGGTCTATAATTATTATTACCTTGGTTTTTTCAGTTTCTCAATGAGTTTACTTGATTGTTCCGCCATTGCTGATTATTACCGCCCGAAGTATAATTCCAGTTGAAGTTAAGATGGTTCTTCCAACTTGGGTTATAATTCTTTGAATATGGGTTATTTGGCTTGTCATTTATGGCATTCAAAGTTTCTAATGATGCTTGAGAATCTAGCATTTGGCCTAATGAATTCTCTTCAATCATTGAAATTGGTTAAGAAAAATTCATTCCAAATTGGACTAACTTCCTTGAAATTGTAGCAACTTGATTTGCTAACATTGAAAAAACATCAAATTCATGAATATTGGCTACTTTCTTAGGATTTACCCTCTCAGAAGGCCATTGAAAATTATTAGAAGCTATCTCTTCAATTAAAGCATAGGCGTCAAGAAGTGGTTTTGACATTAATGAACCACCACCAATGATATCGATAGTAGATCTAAGAGATCCAATTATCCATTGTAAAAGCTTTAATTTATTAACCAATCAGGTATAGCATGGTGTGGACAATTTATCAGTAGTTCTTTTAATCGTTCCCATGATTAAATAGATTCCCCTTCAAACTGACAAAAAAATGTAATATCATTTCTAAGGTTCACAGTTTTTTATGTTGAAAAATATTTAGCAAGAAATTTCTATGCTAAATCCAGGTGCTATCGAATTTAACCATATTTTAGCCTTATCCCGTAGTGAGAAAGGAAAATTTCTAAGTCTTATAGATAATCTGAAACACTATCATAAATGTAGCAAAAAATTCCAAAAAATTGGCAAGATGTAGATTTGGATCTTCATTTGGTGCTCCCCCAAAGTGATTATTTGATACCATTTGGATAATAACAAGTTTAATTTTAAATGATTAGCCACTACAACAGGTTTTTGAGTACTACAATGAATTTCATCTATTGTAGGGTTTGCATAATCTCTTAAAGGTCGAAATTCTTGATTAATTTCAGCATTTTGATTTTTTTGGTTTGTCATTTCTCAATTTTTTTTTTGTATTTTTTTTATTATTTTTCTAATAGTTCTTTCTAATTTAGAATTATAAGGCACTAGTCCTTTTGAACCTGAACTATGCATACATTACTACAAAACAACATAAAATAAAATAACACAAACAAGAATATATATAAAAATAACACTACAATATTCCTATAATAAATATAAAAGTTTAAATATGAATTTCTAAAAGTATAAATTTGCTTTCAAAAAATTTCTTCACAATTTTTTTATTATTCTCCCTGGCAAGGGAAGGCAAAAAGTTGATCTAGATCTTATATGATAGTAGTATGAAGTATGTGGTTATTTTCTTAAGTTTTCCTTACTTATAATTCTTACTTTGCAACGGCACCCAAAAATTGACTTCGAAGCAAATAAAAGTGAAATTACTATATTTAAATATTAGGATACTACGTAAGTTACGTATCGTAACCAAGTAATATAGGACTTTTTGATTAAGCCCCGGATATCAAAACCACAGGGAGAATTACAATATATTAATAAGAAATCAGATAATAAACTCTATTTTGAAAAATATTCTTACTCAAAATATAGATGCTATAATTGGAATGAAAGTTTGATTCTTTTTGGTATTTTTTTATAATTGAAAAGAAAGTAAAAAAAAACTAAATAAATTTAACTAAATATTTGTAAGATGAAGGCAATATAAATAAAATATTTTTTTCTAATCTTCAATCTGTAACAAGTATAGGAATTTTGTTATGGAAGTATTCTAATTGTGTTGTGCTAAATAGGAACAATAGTATTCTTTACCCTTACTAGAGATGCTATAAAGGATATTAGCTAATTTAAAGTTTGAATAGTCTTAAAAACTGGCTAGGTCGGGAATATACTAGCTCTCACTCTAGAGTTCCCTCTTCTCCCTCCACTTAGAGGCCAACATCTCGTATCAAAGCATAAAATAATAAGCCAAATTAGAGGTTATAGCCTGTCACTCTAAAGTCTTCTAACTCTAAACCCTTCAAAGTTTATTTCCCTATTTATTTCCACTCAGTCAAATGAATTACATTCTCATCCATACAGTCTCAGGTGATTCTTACTATTAGTTTACTAATACAATACCACACGGATCTTACATGTTCTCACAACAAATATTAACATCCTAATTGGCCAAATCAAGAAGTAAATGAAGTACAAGGTTTAAAATTTTCACAACTTAGTCTGACATTAAAGACTAATACTTCACACAACTTTCATCCAACACGTAATCACTTATTATGTTAAGGAAAAAGATAAAGAAAACTACTCAGAATTTATGGACAAAACACAACCACACTTAAGTTTGAAAGTAGAAATCATGTAAACAAACAAGAAGTCTAAATTAAAGTCAAATGTAGTCACAAAGATAAAAACTTATCTCAAATCATCTCCACCAAACTCTTGAAGTTCCTTTGAATCTCTTCTCCTCCTTTCTCTTACAATACTCTCTACTCACACACTACAACTCCTCTAATTCTTCTCTCTAAAAAAAAAGTATCCTAATTAATTTATGAGAGAGGAGTTGGTGGTGTCTGAAGTGGGATGCGTAGGAGTCTCTTTTGGGGCACTGGGGAGGGCACTTTCAATCCAATCGAAGTCCTCTTTTATAATTTTCCAAAAAGTGCTTTGGTGTCTCTTCAAAATTTATCCACATTCAATGAATCTTCCAGGAGTTGTCTCCTTTCAAAATCCAATTGAATGTATTTTCATGTCTGTTAACCATATCCCACGTTTTCACCAAGAGTTGCATTAAACACTCCTTCAAAAATTCATCCAAATTCATTGAATCATCAAGTAACTACCTCTGGCACTTAAGCGTGAGGTATATGGCACTTAGGCGCAGCCTTCTCAATTTTCCTACGCTTAAGCACCACAGTTCTTTTGCACAACTTCTTCATTTTTGCTCCAAGTTTGATCATTTTTCACTCCTTTCAGCATTTTTTATCCATTTGAATGTACCTGAAAGAAAGACACATAAATATCTTCCACTAAAGCGCAATATCTTAAAAAATAGGTATAGAAATGTTACGTAAATGTTATATATTTTAGGTGTATTACAACCTCACCAATTTTGTTCCCCTCTCTCGACAGCATCGAGCGACCCCTTTCATGAAGGTACATGTCGGTCATATTTTCATATTGATACCTGGGTAGCTACTACTAGCACTATGGTGGGATTCTCACCAAAATTTTCCAAAGGTGAGTCATCACCCAAGTCTAGTGGACTAACTGCATCAAAAGATGATGTAAAGAAAAGAAGACCTAGAAAAATCAGAACCTAACAAGTAGGATTTAGACCGCTCATGCAACAGATTGGACCCCAGTCAGACAATGTAACCAATATGGTGCTCTCAACTTGCGATAGAGTACTAATTACCTCTTACATTCCAAGTGATGGTAGATCACTAGCAGATTCTTGCATTCTGGGTGGCGGTAGAGCATATAATTTTCTGTGTGGTCCACTCAGTTGATAAATCTTGTGTTGCATTAGAAGGTTGTGTCAACTGATTAATGCCAAACTGGTGTTCTGAACTTTCCTCCATTGAGGAGAAGGAATAAATCAGGCACACACCTGATACATTGACACCACTATTTTCCCTTGGTAGTGACTTTTTTCCTCTTTCACCTTTCAGGTGGTACTACTCCTTCAATCTCCCAACAGCAATAAGAAGTATATCCTTTATATGGTATTGATTGGAAGATTCAACAGGTTCTACATGATGGCACTTGAAAGCCGAGTGATTTAGACAAGAAGAGATACCAAACAAGTATAGAATGGCAAAGTGTCCCTTCACTCCATATTTATAAGAACCAAAGACACATAAATAAAAGAAGTTCAATTAATGATTCATGGATTAAGAATAAATGCTTTCTACTTTTTGTGTTGAATTCTTCTATTCATATTGTAGCATTACTTTCAAGAAGAGAATCATGAAACTAAATTATTTACATAGAAAAATGTGCCAAAGGTGATCCCAAGGAGATATATTTGACCAAAGGAAAGAGAGTACAATAAAAGAGAGCTTATCGACAGAAGACCAGGAGGTCTACTTATCTGATCAAATGCAGTCATTCAAGTCAGAGCAAGAAAGACCAAAGCCGATCGAGTAATGGCGACGATCGGTTCTGAGTTGTTTGGTTAGAAACTAGGCATATACATCCAAGTAAACCACTACAAGAAAGCCAACTTAAGGCAATAACCTACCGTCTAGTAGAACTAATCTGAGAAAAAATATTGTTATGCAATATCTCTGACCATTCTACAGACTCTCTCGATGCTCCTCAATAAGAATCAAGAATTAACAATATAATAAAGAGTCTTATAGTGACCCTTTACGCTCTCTTTGTTAAAGAGTTAATTATCTAATATGTTATGGTGATTAATCATTTGCTCAATAGTCCAACGACACTCTAAAGATAGGAGTTTCTCACCAGAGATAGAAGGTTGACTATCAAAATAGATCAATTGATTGACATTGCTGACTAAGCCTAGCCGGTCTCACGGATTCGAAACCCAAGAAACTCAGTCGACCAGCAATATCGAATAAGCCTGGTCGAGCAACCAGTCTTGCCAAGCTAAAGCCAAATGAGCTCAGCTGACATAGCCAGAAAATAGCCAAGTGATAGGCTCATATGAATAAAGTAGACTTAATACAAGTACAACTCAAATAATGAAAGAGCAAAAATATAGCATAAATATTTTTTATTCTCTCTCCTATAAATAAGAGAATCATTGCAGGAAAAAGACATGATGAATTACATTTTATTACCATTCACCTCTCTCTCTCTCTCTCTCTCTCTCTCTCTATCTCTCTCTCTCCATGTCTCCTTCCCCCTCTTCAGCTCTTTTCTCTCTCTTTTTCTCTAAATATATCTGCATCCTTCCTTTATTATTTTNCTTGTGTTTTTTATCTTGGGTTGCGATTCTTGGAGAAATTAAGATCCAACTTCTTCCACCAATTTCAGCTAATTGTGCTCACCACCAAAATAACTTTCTTTGAATTGAATCTAATAAATTTTTTAATAAATGAAATATAGTGTGTGTGTGTGTGTGTGTGTGTGTGTGTATAAACACACATACACACACATATGTATACTACACAATTCCTCGCTATTTACATGTTGACATTTAAAGTTTGATATTTATATTTATAATATTTTAATGTGATTTTATGCATGTAAGATTGTACTTTAGATTTAAAAAGTTAGTAGTTGTGATATTTTTTATGTGATATTAAAGATTAGATTGTTATGTATGTAAATATAAATGTTTAGGTGTTTGATATGTAAATATATAAGAATGTGTGGTATCTATGTAATGCGTAATGAAAAAAATAATAATAATAATTGGAAAGATAAATTTATAACTTAAGAAATGATTTTAATAAAATATTTATTTGGGAAATTCTAATCTTTATTTTGATTTTTCTCTAATAAAAAGTTTGTTCTATTTTAATTTTTCTTCACGTGTTTCTTCACTGGCAGTGGTTATTAAGAGTTTGTTTGGGACAACTGCAACTTATCCAGCTTATCCAGATAAGTAGCTTATCTTGATCAGCTACTGATCGGCAATTGATCCAGATAAGCTCATTGGCAGTTTGGTTTGTGCGTTTGGAAAACAACTAATTTACAGATGTTTTTGGATAAATGATCATTCTGCCCATGATCTAGATAAGCAATATAACTGTTTAGTTTGTGCATTTGGAAAATAGCTAATTTGCAATTATTATTGAATAAATGAAGATTTTGTCACTACACAGTTCTGTTGTTTGTAATTGAACTATCTAGTTGCAAGTATTCAAATGCTTGCAACTAAAAACGGATCCCCAGGTTGTTCAGAAATAGTGGTGTTTAGTTTCTCGACCCTTTGCCTTAGGATTAGTTAGTTCTATTTANTATTGAATCATCAAGTAACTACCTCTGGCACTTAAGCACGAGGTATATGGCGCTTAGGCGCAGCCTTCTCGATTTTCCTAGCGCTTAAGCGCCAGTTTTGGTGCTTAAGCACCAAGCGCCAGTTTTGGCGCTTAAGCCCCAAGCGCCAGTTTTGGCGCTTAAGCACCACAGTTCTTTTGCACAACTTCTTCATTTTTGCTCAAAATTTGATCATTTTTCAATCCTTTCACCATTTTTTATCCATTTGAATGTACCTGAAAGAAAGACACATAAATATCTTTCACTAAAGCGCAATATCTTAAAAAATAGGTATAAAAATGTTACATAAATGTTATATATTTTAGGTGTATTACAACCTCACCGATTTTGTTCCCCTCTCTCGACAACATCGAGCAACCCCTTTCATGAAGGTACGTGTCGGTCATATTTTCATATTGATACCTGGGTAGCCACTACTAGCACTATGGTGTGATTCTCACCAAAATTTTTCAAAGGTGAGTCATCACCTAAGGCTAGTGGACTAACTACATTAAAAGATGATGTAAAGAAAAGAAGACCTAGAAAAATTAGAACCTAACAAGTAGGATTTAGACCGCTCACGCAACAGATTGGACCCCAGTCAGACAATGTAACCAATATGGTGCTCTCAACTTGTGATAGAGTACTAATTGCCTCTTACATTCCAAGTGATGGTAGATCACTAGCAGATTCTTGCATTCTGGGTGGCAGTAGAGCATATAATTTTTTGTGTGGTCCACTCAGTTGATAAATCTTGTGTCGCATTAGAAGGTTGTGTCAACTGATTAATGTCAAACTGGTCTTCCGAACTTTCCTCCATTGAGGAGAAGGAATAAATCAGGAACACACCTGATACATTGACACCACTATTTTCCCTTGGTAGTGACTTTTTTCCTCTTTCACCTTTCAGGTGGTACTACTCCTTCAATCTCCCAAAGGCAATAAGAAGTATATCCTTTATATGGTATTGATTGGAAGATTCAACAGGTTCTACATGATGGCACTTGAAAGTCGACTGATTTAGACAAGAAGAGATACAAAACAAGTATAGAATGGCAAAGTGTCCCTTCACTCCATGTTTATAAGAACCAAAGACACATAAATAAAAGAAGTTCAATTAATGATTCATGGGTTAAGAATAAATGCTTTCTACTTTTTGTGTTGAATTCTTCTATTCATATTGTAGCATTACTTTCAAGAAGAGAATCATGAAACTAAATTATTTACATAGAAAAATGTGCCAAAGGTGATCCCAAGGAGATATATTTGACCAAAGGAAAGAGAGTACAATAAAAGAGAGCTTATCAACAGAAGACCAGGAGGTCTACTTATCTAATCAAATGCAGCCATCCAAGTCAGAGCAAGAAAGACCAAAGCCTATCGAGTAATGGCAACAATCGGTTCTGAGTTGTTTGGTTAGAAACTAGACATAGACATCCAAGTAAACCACTACAAGAAAGCCAACTTAAGGCAACAACCTACCGTCAAGTAGAACTAATCCGAGAAAAAATATAGTTATACAATATCTCCAACCATTCCACAGACTCTCTCGATGCTCCTCAATAGGAATCAAGAATTAACAATATAATAAAGAGTCTTATAGTGACCCTTTACGCTCTCTTTGTTAAAGAGTTAATTATCTAATATGTTATGGTGATTAATCATTTGCTCGATAGTCCAACGACACTCTGAAGATAGGAGTTTCTCACCAGGGATAGAAGGTTGACTATCAAAATAGATCAATTGATTGACATTGTTGACTAAGCCTAGAAGGTCTCACGGATTCGAAACCCAAGAAACTCAGTCGACCAGCAATATCGAATAAGCCTGGTCGAGCAACCAGTATTGCCAAGCTAAAGCCAAATGAGCTCAGTTGACATAGCCAGAAAATAGCCAAGCGATAATCTCATATGAATAAAATAGACTTAATACATGTACAACTCAAATAAAGAAAGTGCAAAAATATAGCATCACTATTTTTTATTCTCTCCCCTATAAATAAGTGAATCATTACAGGAATAAGAAATGATGAATTACATTTTATTACCATTCACCTCTCTCTCTCTCTCTCTCTCTCTCTCTAGACTTGTGTTTTTTATCTTGGGTTGTGATTCATGGAGAAATCAAGATCCAACACCTACCAACTCTTATATACATGTACTTATCTATCAAAAATTTTCTTGTAAAATTATACTACTTAAATCTTTCATATAACATAAAAAATATCAATATTTTAAATTTTAAAATGTTAAACACACGTTTTGCATGGGTAAGGTTATACGTGCATAATAATTAAAGTTGATGTTCGATATGTAAATAAGATTTAGGTGATACGTATGCAAATCTTCTTTTTTTTTTGTCTTTCTTCTTCCACCAATTTCAGCTAATTGTGCTAACCACCAAAAAATGTTCTTTGAATTGAATCTAATAATTTTTTTAGATATAATAAATGAGACACACATACACACACATATGTATACTACACAATTCCTCACTATTTACATGTTGACATTTAAAGTTTGATATTTATATTTGTAATATTTTAATGTCATGATTTTATGCATGTAAGATTGTACTTCAGATTTAAAAAGTTAATAGTTGTGATATTTTTTATGTGATATTAAAGATTAGATTGTTATATATGTAAATATAAATGTTTAGGTGTTTGATATGTAAATATATAAGAATGTGTGGTATCTATGTAATGCAAAAAAAAAAAAAAATTGGAAAGATAAATTTAAAACTTAAGAATTGATTTTAATAAAAAATTTATTTGGTAAATTCTAATCTTTATTTTGATTTTTCTCTAATAAAAAGTTTGTTATGATATAATTTTTCTTCACGTGTTTCTTTAGTGGTAGTGGTTATTAAGATTCTGTTTGGGACAACTGCAACTTATCTAGCTTATCCAGATAAGCAGTTTATCTTGATCAGCTACTGATCGACAATTGATCCAGATAAGCTCATTGGCAGTTTGGTTTGTGCGTTTGAAAAATAACTAATTTACAGATGTTTCTGGATAAATGACTATTCTACCCATGCTCTAGATAAGCAATCTAATTGTTTAGTTTGTGTGTTTGGAAAGCAGCTGATTTGCAACTATTATTAAATAAATGAAGATTCTGTCACTATGCAGTTCTATTATTTGTAACAGAACTGTAATGGCTATCATTTGAATTTTTAGAACTAAAAAAATCACTTTATAATAGTACAAAAAAGGATATACACCTCACTTAAGAGTGAATAACAATAAACCTAATAAATAAGAAAAAACATATTAAAATTACAATTAAAAGTATGATAATATTTATTTTAAACTATAGAAGAAACATGTCATGAGCAATATTGTCCGGTCGGGATACCGTCGAACCACGATCACTATCGATAGTGGAATCGGTCAAACTGTCTGCTCACTTGTAGAGCTCACACTTGTCCGTAAAGTGCATAAGTAATTGAGTCAGAATTCTGGATTCATCTTCATAAAAAACTATTTGTGGATTGGGTCTCCCAATAACTTCACATAGTTTACGTAGAGCTATTTTTCCGCCTTAACTCTAGAATATGTATCTAGAACTCGAAGACAGTGATCAATGGAGATGTCTTGTGATGCACCAAGCTTAACTGTGCAAGATTCAACCAGTGTTGTTATTGTAACTCTGATGAATGTGGTTCTTCTTTTTCTTTTCTCCACCCTAGGCCTCTTTGATCCGCATGTGGATTCAACATTCGTGGATTTGGCTGGGGCCTTCTTCTGAGTCACTTACCTGCTCGGTTCTCATGACAGTTGGTTAGCCGCTTCACCAGATCTCAATGCAAGCATGAGGATCCCCTTTTTAGTTCTTTCCATATTTTTCATTACTTTTTTAGTTGATCCCACTTTTTCTTAAATTTCATTTTATTGTAGTCCCTTCCTATCATTTCCTTGAACTTTGCCATAAGATTTTGCCACCTAATTTTGTTAAAATAGGTCGTGGGTCTTATTTCCAGCTTGACTTTCCTTAAACAAAGGTCACAAAATATAATAGTTAGCTCCCTATCCCACATGGTCGATGATCTGATCTCCTTGTTCTTACTCATTGCATTGCTCAAAAATGAACAAACCAAGTATAAGATTGGTAAAGAAAAGAATTGAACGAAGTATTTCTAATGATGAGAAGTTGATAAAACAAATCATCCAAAACATCAATTTGGAGCAATTGTTTCAAAAACTGATGAAACTTAGCTAATCCATCAAGTTGAAGAGGAGAAAAATATAGGATGCCCAATACCACATCCATTAACTTAGCAACTACTAAACACCCGAAATAACAAGCATAACATCATGATACCAAGATAATACACAAGAACCCTTTATGTAGTGATCCAAGAGAAAAANAGAGTCGATTGCTATGAAACAATAGCCCACCATGATTATTGTAGATGGTGGCAGTACTGACAGCTTTTCTTAGAAGTCCTAGATGAAAGAGAGGTAGTAGTTGGCCATGTAGGCCGTAGATAATAGCTTCAAGATCATCAGTTGGCTATAGAGCCCTTTGTATGGAGCTATAGGAGTTGTGATCAACATAAGTCATAGTTTGTCACATATGTCGTAGTAGTGAGCTGCAATAATATCCATAGGCCACAAAGGCTGGATTTTGGAGCCACGAGAGTTGTAATAACGTTCATAAGCTACAGAGGCATGAGTTGAGAGCTCCTTGAGTTATGATAAAGTCTATAAGTAACAGATGTTGCATTTGGGAGATGCATTAGCTGTGATAGCTTCTGTAGACTACAGAGGTTGGAGTTGGAGCTACATGAGTTGTAATAATGTTTGTATGCCACAAAAGTTAGAATTTGTAGTTGCATCGGTTGTGATTCCTTTATGTGTTAGGCCATGGTGGGTAGGGGTTTAAATAAGCCAAACACGAGCCAGCCATGCTCAGCACATGTTCGGCTCGTTTATATTTTGAGCTCAAAAAATATGTTCGTGTTCGGCTCGTTTGCTTAACGAGCCGAACACGAGCTATTCACGAACAAAGAGTCCTNATATATGACTTTAAAAACTTTGTCATTCTGTCTATGATATATGACTTCTTGTTGCAAAATAACATTAAACTGTATGATATATGACTTCTTGTTGCATAAATACTGAGCATAACAATAATTACTTTAAAAATGTTGTCTTTCTGTCAAGAACTCTACTGTTAACATTATAAAAGTTACAACATCACAAACGGACCCATAGTAATTTATGGATATCATAATCTTTTGTCATTCTCTTATTGAGCTTATCCATAATAAATCAAGCATGTCTTCCTTCAACAGGGTTGGTACATGAATTGTGCAGCCAAATCTACTAACTTAAGAAGCAAACAATGAATGAGAAGATTTATAAATAGAAAACACGAGGCAAGCATGAAGATATCTTGATTCAACAAAATTTCAAATTTTCTATCTCATTAATCATATGTTCATGTTAAACAATGGTTCCCTTCTTAAAAGTACTTATGTAAATGAATCCATCATGGACCCATTACCTGATGTAAATTTCGTTTCTTGAATCTAAAATAGAAATTAAGGAACCAAGCATTTCACTTCAGCAGCTAACGACGAGTATTAAACTATGTAGAAAACATCACACGTGACTGCAATACAACTAATACGCCTTAGCAACGAATAAACAGAGCACCAAAACCACGAATCAGAGAGAAGAAGTCATATAATTATTTCTGAATTTTAATTTTGTAAAGAAGGCATAACATGTGCTCCAAATAAGCGAAGAAATAAAGCCATTCCAAAAGAAATCACCACAATAGAGCACCACCAATATCTCCCATNGTTAATCATATGTTCATGTTAAACAATGGTTCCCTTCTTAAAAGTACTTATGTAAATGATTCCATCATGGAGCCATTACCTGATGTAAATTTCCTTTCTTGAATCTAAAATAGAAATTAAGGAACCAAGCATTTAACTTCAGCAGCTAACGACGAGTATTAAACTATGTAGAAAACATCACACGTGACTGCAATACAACTAATACGCCTTAGCAACGAATAAACAGAGCACCAAAACCACGAATCAGAGAGAAGAAGTCATATAATTATTTCTGAATGTTAATTTTGTAAAGAAGGCATAACATGTACTCCAAATAAGGGAAGAAATAAAGCCATTCCAAAAGAAATCACCACAATAGAGCATCACCAATATCTCACATCAAAGGAGGAAGGCAAATATTAACTCTAAATAGCCACTTGATCGAAAACCATCACGAGAAAAAGGAGAANCCATCAAAGGAGGAAGGCAAATATTAACTCTAAATAGCCACTTGATCGAAAACCATCACGAGAAAAAAGAGAACGATGTTATTTACGGAGCACCACAACCACAAATCAGAGATAAGAGGAGGAGGAGAAAGGCAACGATCGAGAAAGAGGAGGAGAGTCGAAGAAAAAGTGTTAGGACTTTGGCACGGGAAGAGAGCAGAGGAGACGATCGAAGGCGCGAGAAGGGCAATCGCAGGAAATNGGAGAACGATGTTACTTACGGAGCACCACAACTACAAATCAGAGATAAGAGGAGGAGGAGAAAGGCAACGATCGAGAAAGAGGAGGAGAGTCAAAGAAAATGTGTTAGGACTTTGGCACGGGAAGAGAGCAGAGGAGACGATCGAAGGCGCGAGAAGGGCAATCGCAGGAAATACTTCTTTCCGAACATGGCCACGGGTCGCGGCCGCATTCGCTTTTATTAATAACCACGCACACGTTTACCCCGAAACGCTGACGCAACATACTAAACAAATGCAGGGAGCAACCGTGTTTTCCAAACGCTCCCGCAGTAATAAGTTGCCTCAAATGCATCTTAAGTCGCGCCTCTAGAAATTCATTATCATCTAGCAAATTTATTTAATAATCGAGATTGAATTCGTGACACAAAATAATTTTAAGAAAATGATATAAATCTTAACACAATCTTTCAAAAAAAAAAAAAAAAAAAANTAATAACCACTCACACGTTTACCCCGAAACGCTAACGCAACATACTAAACAAATGCAGGGAGCAACGATGTTTTCCAAACGCTCCCGCAGTAATAAGTTGCCTCAAATGCATCTTTAAGTCGCGCCTCTAGAAAATCATTATCTTCTAGCAAATTTATTTAATAATTGAGATTGAATTCGTGACACAAAATAATTTTAAGAAAATGATATAAATTTTAGCACAATCTTTCAAAAAAAAAAAAAAAAAAATCTAATTATACAATTCAATTAAATGGTTATAACAGTGGCTGAGGTCAGATAATCCATAAATGCTGTCCGTATCAATGCCTGCGTGTTCGATTATATTTGAAAATGTAAAACGTATCGAAATGATGGCATTTTAATGTTTTGTTCTGCTGTCATGCTCAAAGACAAAAGTGTTTCACAGTTCTTGAGCTGTTGTATCTGAGCATAGGTAATTTAGGCTATGATTGAAAGCTTTGAATTGAAATAAAAATAGTAGAAAAATTAACCTGATTAATGGCTAAGGAGCCGTTCATTTTATATTTTGTATTTTATTTTATTTTAGTTTATTAACTTTAATTTGAAATAAAATATATTTAATATAATTAATTAAGAATTTATTGTTTTTAAAAATTATCAAAAAAATTAAATTTAATTTAAGTACTTTTAAGAACATGCTATATTTTTTTTTTTACGAGAAGGATGAGAATGTAAATTGCTTTGTGGAGAATCAAATTAAATCACTTTGGGATTCATATCTGACCATTTTGTCCATACCGATAATTGATGGATGATTAGATTTCTTAATTATGCCCCAAGATTAGTTTAATATGGTTTGTATGAGCAATAAAAAGTTAACTATCTTGAAAATATTTACCACACTGGTTTTAAGATAACTTTTTTATAATGTCATTAGTTTTAAGCAATATACATTGTAATTTAGGGCTCACCATTTCACTTGAACTTTTAACCATACTATATAAGTGGTTGGGTGCCAAAAGATTCTTAGCAATAGGGTGATTACTTGACATCTTAGCATTGGGCGAAGATCCAACACACACACAACTCAAAGGAAAGTAAATAGGAGGAGAAGATTCAACTTGTTACATGGAAAATCCTGAAAAGAGGAAAATACGACGGGGCATNGAAAGATTCTTAGCAATAGGGTGATTATTTGACATCTTAGCATTGGGCGAAGATCCAACACACACACAACTCAAAGAAAAGTAAATAGGAGGAGAAGATTCAACTTGTTACATGGAAAATCCTGAAAAGAGGAAAATACGACGGGGCATAGCCAAGTTGAAATAATTCATCATGTAATTGTAAGTACATAGATAAACTATTCTTCTAAATTTGGGAAGACGTTGTTACAAAGTTGATCATTTTAGATGTATAACATTAGTTCATCCATAATAGTCTTAAGCAGTTTGTAATAAATGTAGTTCTAGATAACAGTAGATTGTAAGGGTCGGAGTCGATTGCTATGAAACAATAGCCCACCATGATTATTGTAGATGGTGGCAGTAGTGACAGCTTGTCTTAGAAGTCCTAGATGAAAGAGAGGTAGTAGTTGGCCATGTAGGCCGTAGATAATAGCTTCAAGATCATCAGTTGGCTATAGAGCCCTTTGTATGGAGCTATAGGAGTTGTGATCAACATAAGTCATAGTTTGTCACATAATGTCCATAGGCCACAAAGGTTGGATTTTGGAGCCACGAGAGTTGTAATAACGTTCATAAGCTACAGAGCCATGAGTTGGGAGCTCCTTGAGTTATGATAAAGTCTATAAGTAACTGATGTTGCATTTGGGAGATGCATTAGTTGTGATAGCTTCTGTAGACTACAGAGGTTGGAGTTGGAGCTACATGAGTTGTGATAATATTTGTATGCCACAAACGTTAGAATTTGTAGTTGCATCGGTTGTGATTCCTTTATGTGTTAGGCCATGGTGGGTAGGGGTGTAAATAAGCCAAACATGAGCCAACCATACTCAGCTCATGTTCGGCTCGTTTATATTTTGAGCTCAAAAAATATGTTTGTGTTCGACTCGTTTGCTTAACGAGCCGAACACGAGCTATTCACGAACAAAGAGTCCTATTAACAAACCTAATTATGTAGTCATAAGACAATAAGGGTTTGAGCAAGATTTAAAATTATGATTTATATTAAAACATCATTTGAATCTAATTTAATAATTTTTATTCTATTTTCTTAATCAATATTTTACTTGGTTATAAATCTTTGTATTAGAGTTTTTTAAAATACTACTTAATATATATATATAAACTTGATGGGTAGTATTTCGAGCCAAAACGAGCCGAACACGAACGAACACATCTTAGTTCGTGTTAGGCTCGTTAACTTATCGAATGAAATTAACGAGTCGAACACAAGCTTCTTAAAGAGTCGAACACGAGCTGTTTGAGAACAACGAGTCGTTTTGACAGCCCTAATGGTGGGGAACTTTGAGGAGAGAGCTTCAGAAATTTGATAAAAGTTATCATGTTTTAAGTATGTTGGTCGTAAGCAGTTATTGCACAGCGTGTTATTATACCATATTCAGGGTGTGTCGTTACATCACTTTCAAGATGCGTCATTGCACTATATGTAGGATAAGTAGTCACACACCTCTTATGCATATAACAGTTTAGTAAAATAATTCACTGCACTTTTCCCCAAACTTTCTTGCTCAGTAATACAACAACAATTGTTGTATTTAATTCTCAAAATAAAATTTTTGTTTGTTTTCTTTTTTATACAAGCATGAAATTTTTTTTGTGTTTCTATCACCTTCCTTCAACATAAGCTCCTCAGCTTATTGTTAAAAATGCTCCTCCTCCCATTTTACAGCTTGGAAAAGGTCACTATGAGCCTCAATCAAATCCATTGTAGCCCCCCCCCCCCCCCCCCCCCCCCCCCCCCCCCCCCNAACAATTCTTTTATGAGTAACATCAAACATAGTACAATACCAATTTCTTAGAGCATTAGGCACCTTCTTATGCAATTTTCAAAGAATGTAGCAATTACTGCCAACAACACCACAATTCTAGTTTTCTTACACCACTCTGAGGAAATCTTGATGTTTTGACCAGAAATTAAAATATTTGAAGTGATATGTCATGTATTTTATAAAATGGGCAATGGTTAATAATATAAACTTATGATCAGCACCAAAACTACTCAGATGGTGTACCCTTGAAACATTGTAATAAGCCATCCAAACTTGATTAGCAAAGCATCTATCTAACCATTCAAAAGCATTTCCTTTCTTTCATGTAAAATTTGAACTAGAAAATCGTAGATAAAAAAGTCACGCCTCTCCCATTATATTGCAAAATATTTTCATTAGGGGATATTTCACCCATTTGCCACCAATTTCTCAGAAGTATTCATAATCATGTTAAAATCTACCCCTACCATCCATCTGTCTTTCAACAGAGACCCCATAGCAGTTAGCTTTTGCCATAGATTATACCTAGCAGTGGAGTTGGTGGTAGCATGCACAAAAGTGGCCCAACCACTAAAGTTCTCCTTATTAAAGTATACATGAAGGAATTGAGAATCATCTGTGATAACCTACACATTTAAATCCTTCTTCCAAAAGATCCATATTTTATTATTTATGTTTCCAACAAAATACCATCTGGAATAGTAATTTTTATCTTCATTAAAATTGTTACCTTCCATTAATTGCAATAGCTCATACTTTTCTTTCTTCTTATTCTTATATTTTTTAATCTTCCATTTCTCATCCATGATAGCTTGCACATCCGAACAACATCAACTCTCAGTGCAGAAGGGACAACCATAGAAACCACCAAACCAAGAGCCTTCATAGCCTCAACCTCCCTCTCTATAACCCCACCAACATCCACACCCACCCCAACCCCCACATCCTCCATAAACACTTTCTTCTCAAACCTCAAAACCCTCATAGCAACACAAACCCCCAACCTCTCTCCATCACCAATGCCCACCACATCATTCTCCACCAATACCTTCCTAGCCACAACCTCCCAATCAAATAGCACACCCCCTCCCCCATCTAATAATATATTTGAGTTCAGGGTGAAAGATTGTTCATCATTGCCCAATATTGATTCATGATATACCTAAGGAAACACAAGAGTATCAGAGAACACACCTCCCCCCGTGGTGACTTTAGCAAAAGACCTCTTCATCAAGCCCCACCACTGCAAAACTCCACTAGAAAGCTACCAACACCGCCATTCCACACAAATTCTAGCAGAGCCTCCAAACACCAAAGCCGTCATTATATNTGGTGATGCTCTCAGGACTATTGTATTTTCTTCATATTTCTATGATTCGTTGAAAAACATTGGGGATCAATCTTTATGTGAAAAAAGTGGGGAAGAAGAGTGCAAAATCAATGATCTTTATCATAGATAATGAGTGTGCTTGTCTTGCTTTTAAATGTTTTTTAGCTCTTGTCGGGAAGTTTCTATATGGTCATCCAAGGCTCGAGATTATTAGAATAGGGTTTGAAAAATTTAAACTTGTTGGTTAATGGAAGATTGGCTTGTATGATGGATGGCACATCTTGATTTAACTTTCAAACAAGGAAGACTATACAAGGATCTTTGCTAGGAAGCTCTTGCACAGAGAATAAGGTAATGAAATGGTTGAAGTGGTCAGTGAATTTCGACCCTTAGACTAAACCACCTATAGTCCCACTTGGGTTTCATTTCTCTGGTTCAAAATTGCCTCTTAATAACCATGTAATTCTAGTTTCTTCAGCTCCCATTTTGGAAAACCCTTAAAATTGGAGTTTCCTACATTTAACATCACCCAACCTTTTGTAGCTAGAGTCCATGTGAAAAGAGACAAAACTTTGTCTTTTAATGAGGAAATTTAGATTGTTTCACCACACAACAGCTACTGGCAAAAGGTATTCATTGAGCAACATCGATATTATTATTTAAACCCAATTTTTTATAACAATATGATGTATGCATTTATAATTTTAATTTTTTTCTTACTCATAATCTTACTTTGTAATTGTGTCAAAAACTTGATCACCAGGACTAACCAGGAAAAATTTTGACTTTGAAGAAAATAAAAATACAATTATTATATTTAAATATGGGATACTATGCAACTATATGTATCGTTATTAAGTAATATAAGATTTTTTTATTAAGCCCCGAATATCGAACCCACAGAGACAAAAGAATATGCAACTAAAATTAGAAGAAATTAGATAATAAATTCTATTTAGCAAAATATTCTTACTCAAACTTTAGGTCCTATAATAGGAATGAAAGTTTGATTCTTTCGTATTTTTTGCTAAATGAAATTAAAATAAACAACTAACTAAAATTAACTAGATATTTGTAAAATGAAGGCAATAGAATCAAAATATCTTTTTTCTTATCATGAATTAGTAACAAGTATAAGAATTCTGTTCTGGAAGTATTCAAATTGTGTTGTGTCAAATATGAGCAATAGTGTTCTTTACCCTTACTAGAGATGTTATAAAGAATATTGGCTAATTTAAAGTTTAAATAGTCATGAAGCTAGGTTAGGTAGGGAGGATACTAGCCCTCGCTCAGAATTCCCTATTCTCCCTCCACCTAGGGGTTAACATCTTGTATCAAAACCTAAAACTATAAACCAAATAGGGGGCTTTAGTCTGTCACTCTAAAGTCCCCTAATTCTACACCCTTCAAAGTTTATTTCCCTATTTATTTGCACTCAATCCTATGAATTACATTCTCATCCATACAATCTCATGTGATTCTTATCATTAGTTGACTGAGACAATACCATCTCGGATCTTACATGTTCTCACAACATATATTAACATCTTAATTGGCCAAATTAAGAAGTAAAGGAAGAACAAGGTTTAAAATTATCACAATTTATTCCAACATTAAAGATTAATACTTCACAAAACTTTCATCTAATACTTAATCACTTATCATTTTAAGAAAAAAGATAAAGAAACTACTCAAAATTCATGGAGATAACACAACCACACTTTAGTTTAGAAGTAAAAATCATACAAACAAACAAGAAGTGTATATTAAAATAAATTGTAGTCACAAAGATAAAAAAACTTTTCTCAAATCTTCTCCACCAAACTCTTGAAGTTCCTTTGAATCTCTTCCTTCCCTTATGATACAAACTATAATTCAAAATAAAAAGAAAAGGGGCGGCGGCGTGTGTAGAAAAGTCTCTCAAAGAGAAGAAAAGAGGGAGAGAGAGAGAGAGCGATAGCGAGAGAGTTATTCAATCCAATTCTTCTTTTATAATTTTTTCAAAAAGTGTCTTGGTGTCTCTTCAAAATGTGTCCACATTTAATGAATCTTCCAAGATTTGTCTCCTTTCAAAAGTCAATTGAATGTATTTTTGAGTTCATTAACTATTTCCCACATTTTCACCAAGGGTTGCTTCAAACACCTCTCCAAAAATTTGTCTAAATTCATTAAATCATCTAATAACTACTTTTGGCACTTAAGCGCGAGATACTTGGTGCTTAGGAGCGACTTTCTCAGTTTTACTAGCACGTAAGTGATCCATGGATACTGCTAATATGCAAAGTACAACAATAATTGAGATTATATTTCACTCATATTTCCTTACTTTACAACAAAACCAAAAACTTGATCCTCAAGAAAAATAAGAATTTAACTATTAATTTATATATCAATTTTATGATGGATAATATCAATTTTATTGCTGATAAGGTACGAAATTTAGAGTGTTTTGCAGATCATACAAATAGTTATAATAGAAGGAAGAGTGATTATGAAGAGAAATTTCACTCATCTTTGGAGAGCCTGATTAGAGGTGAACAAGGAGTGTAATTTCCTCCATATCCTTGATATCATGATTATGAGCTGGTAGAAATATGGTACAACGGTGATTCTGAGGATGAAGAGTAGAGCTGAGAGATTTATTTTATGATTATAATATGATATGAACTATGTGGTCTGGGCTTGCTACATTTGTATTTGTTTGATGTTTTGGACTATGTTGTGTTTTGGACTTTTATGTTTTATTATTATTATGACATTTGTGGTAGTTAGTATTTTTTTTTTAGATTTTAGGGTAGTAATTGTTGTTTTGTGTTGAGTACTGTGATTTAGTTAGTTTAGAACTTAACTTAATTTCATATCTGTTATAAAGTAGAAAATCTTGCTAGCTTAGATCTTAAACTTGAAATTTAGAAACTGGTACCCTTTATTTTTCTTTTATCATGTTTGCAAGTTTGTCTTTATGTTAAGATTGTGATATCAGTAGTGTGTATATTTGCTTTTATGTTTATACTCACTATTTAGAATTCTATTGAATCTCTGCATGTTAAAGTAAAATGAAAATATAGAAAATTTGATCAAAAATTAATTTTACTCCTGTTTTTAGTTTTGTACTTGTATCATTAGGGTTTTAAATTCCTGTTAGCATGTTATTTTTAAATTTTTATTCATGCTTATATATATCTAAAGCTAAACTGTTTTATCTCTTAAAAATTTAAGTTTGGGGGATGAAAAATATTTTAAAAACTGGAATTTTATTTGTTCTCAAATGTGCTACAAGTGAATTTGATTTGAAAAGAAAAAAATGGATTATGTATGTGAAGTTATATTAGGGAAGTAAAATTTGATTTTAGAAATGAGTAAGAAAATTTAGTTAATTTTTTTAGTAATGAAGAAAAATTTTAAGTTAAAAGGTTTTTAGATGAGAAAATGATTAATATAAGTAACTATCTTTAGTAAGAAAAATTGTATTTTTGAAAAATTTAGATAATTTA
>JXCR01142106.1:79495-97435 GCA_002079205.1 Phalaenopsis hybrid cultivar
TTTTAGATTCAGATACGAGATATTAGCCCCCAGGTGGAGGGAATCAAGGGAACTCTAGAGTGAGAGCTAGTATCTTCCCTGCCTAGCCAGTCTTNTTGGGATTGCAGAATCCATGATCGGTCTCTTGGTTTTCAACAATGGCCGCCCCTTTATTTATGAAGGGTGACGATAATATATGTATTAATGTTGATTTGGTCCAATGCTATGAAAATTTTGGCTTCATAAATTTCATAACTTTTTTTTTTTATTTGCATATATATTACATAATTTTTTTTTAATTTTTTTTGGATATAATAACTTTGAATTTAGAGAATTTATTAAAGCTGTTAAAATGGTTAGCATAGAAGATATAAGCTCTAAAAGTTTGATTTTTTACTTCTAATATTAGTGCTATAAATTTATATATGAAAATTTGTATGGTGGTATTTTTTTATATGATATTAAAGATTTGATTTTTATGTATGTATAAAAGTTTAGATGATAGATATGTAAATGCATAAGTGATGTTTGCTGGAAGATTTGCGGTGGTAGAGTAATAATTTAGCGTTTTGGCATTGCATGAAAATCTAGCACACAGTCATGTAAAGAAGAAGTAAGCAGGATGAGACGACTTGATTTTTACATGGGGCGTAACCAAGTTGAAATAATTCACTATGTATTTGTGAGTATATGGGTCCACTCTTTTTCTGAATTAAAGAAGACAAAGTTACAAAATTATACACACATTATTTCATCGATGATAGTTGCAATGTCGCTGTAATAACTTAGTTCTCAGTGATAGCAGACTACAAGATTGTTATTAGTTGTTATTGAGGTAGTAGTCTGTCGTGAATGTTTTAGGTAGCGGCTCAGCTTGTCGTAGAGATCATAGTATAAAGTCATTGAAATAGTTGGTTATGTGGGTCGTAGATGATTGCTTCAGGAGTGTCGATTNTAATTAAATCCCAAGTTTCTGTCAAATGGCACCTTCGACGCCCAGTCTGGCGCTAAACAAATTTTTAACTTCTCCATTTTTGCTCCAAATTCAATCCGTTTTGCATCATTTTTTGTCAAAGTCCTAAAAATCGTCAACCTGCAATAAAACATAGAAAATACCTTCAATTAAATTGCAATATCATAAAAAATGAGTATAAAATATGGGTCTAAAAATGCATATACTTATCCTCAAGTAACTCCTTTACTACATAAAAAATATGTCTTATGATAAAGATTTTAACTTATAGATTTTTATATCTTAGTCCACTAGATAAAATAGCATCACTTAAGAAAAATTTAAAATAACTCCAGTTAATACTAAATGTATAAGAATATCTAGTAGTCAAGTCTAAGATTTTTTATTCTCTATTCTTTTTAAGAAAAATTACAAATTATTATATAAAGCCACTTAGAATATCCATATGAAAAAGAACTTCATGAAACTTTACTAGTAAATATGCTAATACTGAAATATAAGTTTAAAAAATGTAGCTAAGCCTTTTTGTTTAAGTTGATTCAAGTGAAGCCAATTTTTAATTAGACATCTCCTCAAGCTTCTCCTCACATCTTTTTTTTTTCTTTTCTTTTATTTTCTTTTCTTCTTTTTTTTTTCTTTTCAAGATCATTTTCAATCATTTTTCTTTTTATGTAAAGATTAATATATCTGGATAGCCTTTAATGATTTTGAACTTCACTATCCCATTCTTAAAGTTAAAAACTTTTCACATTCCATTACTTTATAAATTTATATTAGCTTTAAAGATTTTTCATATAGTTTTAATCTTTTCTTCTTACATAAATCTCTAAGATTCTTAATACTTCAAAAAAAAATTCATTTATTTAAAAATAGAAAAACATAGTCTTATTCTATCATACCAAATAATCTTAATCTCTAAAATTAACATTTATTATTTAAAAAATTTACTTAAGTTTACTGTATATTTAGAAACATAGATATAGTTATCTAAATTTACTCTCTAATACCAAATGTCATGTTAATTTTTTTTAAAATATTTTAAAAATATAACTAATTGAGGAAAAATAAAATTAAGTTTCTTTTCTTTAAAAAGGAATTTCTCTTCCTCCCAAACTTAAATTTTTAAAAGATTTTAAATGAAGAACTGAAAAATTAAGGGTTAAAGAAAACATTTAATACATAAAGAAAAGACATACCTGTTGAAGGTTCTGATTTGAAACTTAACTCTGAAATATTGCAGGGTGCTAATATGAAAAGCTCAAGACTTAAAACATTAAATAGCACATAATACATATAAAAAAATTTGCTGAGAAAGAGTTAACTACAAATACATCCAACAAAGTACTAAAAACTAATAACAATATTAAAAACAATCTCACAAATCCACAATTCACAACACAACATACGACAAAAATAAAGTATCACAGTCCACAAACAAACAGTCTGAACAATAAAATACAATTAAACATAAAAAATAAACAAAAATCTCACTAAAGCATCAGCAATCATCTTCTTCTTTTTCTTCTTTTACGTCCAAATTCTGCTGCTGATATAGAGTAAAAACAGGGTGAGTAGGAAACTGAACTAAATGATCACCCTTCATGAATTTGACCATTGCATCATCATAAGCAACATTGTATTCAAATTTTTGTCTTATCAAATTATTAAAGTGAGCATTTCTGCCCTCCATATTTTCTATTCTATGATCCATTCTCAAAATATTTGTTTGTTGGATCATCATTTGCTCCATAAGTTCTTGGATAGTAGGGGTACTAAAAGTACCTAAAGTAGAGGGAATATCCCTGGTCTTACTTCCAGATCTCCATCCAACATGAGATTCATAAGTATTTATATTGACAAGCTCAATATGTTTTAGAGGTTCAACCCTCTCCTCCTCTTGTCTATAATAAATTCCTGTATATTCACATAGTGTGAAGATCAGGGCGGGGTGTGCTAAACCTCCACTTGTCTCTCCAAAAGCAATAGATCTAGTGTTCCTATAAATAATAGAGCATACATCTATTATTTTCATCTGCTGGATGCAGAAGTTCAAGATGACTCTATCCCTTGTAACCTCACTATGATTATTTGTTGGTATCATTCTTTCAAAAATAGAATAATGTCAAGCCTTAGATACTACATTTAACATAGATAGAGGAAAGTTTACCTTAACTCCATTCTTCACCTTCCAGGTTCATCTTCCATCAGTAAGAAAAGAAATAACTTCATCCAAGGCCTCATTCATAGTAGAAAACGATTTGTACTGGCAGCTATACACATCTTCTAACTGATAAAATTCATTAATTTTCCTCGGAGTAAATTCCACCATTTTCCCATGAACAAACACAAAGTCTTCAGAAGTCTCCTTGAAATTGGCGTAGAACTCTATCACTATGCCAATAATCTCCTCGGCAGTAAAGTGGCGGAAATTCTCCCACTACCAAGCATTGATTACTCTCTCTACTTCTCCTCCCGAATTTTTAAATCCTCGATTTGGAATCACTTTTTTAGTTGTACGTAGACTATTAAAGCAAATGTTCCCCTTGTAATCGACAAACTTTTTATCATCAAAATCTACATTTCTTTTTCCTTTGCTCATTCTAGGTGTCATAGTAAATCTATAAAAATTTGATAAAATCCAAATAAATTCCAAAAAATTCTGAAAATCACAATGTGGAACGTTTTAAACTTAAATCTACTAAGTAAGAGTTCTTCACCAAAGAATTTTCTCAAAATCTTCCAAAAAAATCTCAAAATTTTGGATCTCGGCAATGTAAGATAAACCCTTTGGTGAAAATAAAAAATTTTGAGTTCAAAGTGTAGCTCTTACCTAGAGAAGATGAAATCTAAGCTTTGCTTGCCTTAAAATCACCTAAAAAAGTGCTTCCGGATCGAGGATTTAAAAATATGGGAGAAGAAGTCGAGAGAGTAATCAATGCTCAGCAGTGGGAGAATTTTGCCTTGTAATTGACAAACTTTTGATCATCAAAATCTACCTTTCTCTTTCCTTCGCTTATTCTACATGCCATAGTAAATCTACAAAAATTTGATAAAATCCAAATAAATTCCAAAAATCTCCGAAAATCACAATGTAGAATATTTTAAACTTAAATCTACTAAGTAAGAATTCTTTACCAACAGATTTTCTCAAAATCTTCCAAAAAATTCTCAAAATTTTGGATCACGACAATGTAATATAAACCCTTGATGAAAATAAAAAATTTTGAGTTCAAAGTGTAGCTCTTACATAGAGAAAATGAAATCCAAGCTTTGTTTGCCTCAAAATCGCTTAAAAAAGTGAGTCTGGATCGAGGATTTACAAATCCAGGAGAAGTAGAGAGAGTAATCAATGCTCGACAGTGGATAAATTTTGCCTTGTAATTGAAAAACTTTTGATCATCAAAATATACCTTTCTCTTTCCTTTGCTCATTCTACGTGTCATAGTAAATCTACAAAAAATTGTTAAAATCCAAATAAATTCCCAAAAACTCCGAAAATCACAATTAAACTTAAATCTACTAAGAGTTCTTCACCAAAAGATTTTCTCAAAATCTTCCAAAAAAAATTCAAAATTTCGGATCTCGACAATGTAAGATAAACCCTTGGTGAAAATAAAAAATTTTGAGTTCAAATGTAGCTCTTACCTAGAGAAGATGAAATACAAGCTTTGTTTGTGTTGACCTCACTTTTGGTTGAGGTCTAGAAAACTTCTTCAGTAGCCTAGGTCTAGCCATAGGACTTTCNTAGATTTTTCATAAGCTTATAATCCAAGCTCATCCAATTCATTCAATTGTAATAGCATTTTCTCCTTTACATCTTTTTAATAAAAATTAAAAATTTTAATTGCCTAAAAAGCTTTATGTTCTAATTTTAGCAGCAGGTGCAACGCCTTTATATAAAACTCTTTATGCCCATTGTTTTCGTTCATTTTTCTCTTTTTTATTTTAAAAGGATTCGTCAACCTGTCGATCATCGTATACTTCACTTATTCGAATAAATCTCCCTCCTGAATCAGATCAGTGATTCGAAGAGGAGAGGAACCGAATAAGAAGGGACATGCGACAAAGCGACAAACAAGACAAAACACAAAATGTGGAGAGCTTACGTTCGATAAACCTCGCAATGATAGGTTAAGAGTGTTCGCCCAAACAAGATCGGGCGAAAGCACCTTAAACTGATATCCGCGAAAGAATAACTACGTAGACTACCCATAACCAGAGAGTCATGTGTAGGTGTCTGTTCTTAGGTCAAGAGCACTCCCAAGGCGACGTATCCCACATGGTTAATTACATCTTGAAGGGTACCCAAGAATACTTTTGATAAAAGGAGTTTCGCTTGGATTATCGTGAACCTGGGGCAATAGGTATTCAAAGGATGGTTTTTACGTGTGGGAAAAGTCTTGATGCTTTAAAGCTCACGCTAAGCCAATCGGGCAGAGACCGAGTCTCTCACATCCCAAATGAGTGGCGGCTCATCGGCACACGAGGCCCATGGAATAACCTAAATCATCTTGACGGGGATATCCCAACACGTCAAATCACGTCTGGGACAAAGGGCAGAGGACAAATCATCGTATCCCAAATGGATGATAGCTCATCGGCATCAGGTCGTCAAGGTGATATCAACAAAGTCAAAGAGTGACATGGCTCAAAGGGGCTCAACAATAGGAAGGTAGAGTGATCCTAAAAGATAGAGGTTACTGCGTCGGGATACCACAAACCCGTCATACACAACTACTAGGACCTTAAGTCAACCTGGTCGTGAAGGTAGTCGACCTAACACATCCTGAGATCCCCGGTCAGCAATCCGTGAATTGTGTCGTCCACGGGAACCTCGGTAGCCCTAAGGTCAAAGGAAGGAAACTCTATCCTATGACTAAAAGCTGAAGCTCCAAGAGGTGAGACTTATACCTCCCGAACTGATAAGGATGCCTCAGGAAGGAAAAGAAAGTGGAGGTTCAACTACAAAGCTGGAAACACTCCAAACGAAAGGACTTACACCCCGTCTGGGTCGGGGAGCCTTCTAACACCCTAGGCGCATTAGACAACCACCTAAAAAAAGATATGATATGACAGTCAAGTTGAAGAAGCAAGAGGGCTCCTCCTCGGAACATGCAAATCCGAATGNCGAGGGCTCCTCCTCGGAACATGCAAATATGAATGCAGTTATCTAAAGCAGTCCTTAAGTATTGTGGATGCCCTATTAATATAAGCAGAAAAATAAAAGTGAAATTTTTAAATCCTGGATATTTTAATCCTAAATTTTAATTATCTTGAATATTTTATTTATGATTTTTGTAGAAAATTAGGAATTTAAGTCTTAAAGAGCCTATGTTCCATTGTGAAATCCAAGATAAATCACAGAAAGAAACAAGGAAAACACATACAAATGTGCAGGTCTACAATATGATGCAAAAAAGTAAAGCAAGCCAAATAAAATAATAAACATGCCGGTGTTGTTGGGTCGACAACATATCCCAGGAAGGAAAAAGGCGGTCGGACTCTGCATATACATGCCCGACCCTAATTCTATACATCAATATAAAATAAAGAATTAAGATGCGAGACACGAACATCTATACCTGATCCCCTCCATATGGTTCCCGCGCTAACGTCTCGGAACTTGTGCCCGTATCTTATTTCTGCTACAAGACTCTCATAGACTCTAAAAGTACATAGAGCAAAGAAAAAGACTCAATCCTGCATGAAAATAAATGTTAGCGAGAAAGCTCACATGCATATGACACATAATGAGTCATGCCTTAAAAGTGGGAGCTAATAGCATCTGCAAGCAAAATGGTCAAAAATCATTACTTGCTCCCCCCATAGCGGTACCTGTGTGTGTGCATATAAATAGACATGACTCCTTGCAGAAGAACGCCCTAACACACTACCATACATATGCAACATGCAGTCACATCACAAGCACAATGCAAAAGANAGAGGGCTCCTCCTCGGAACATGCAAATCCGAATGCAGTTATCTAAAGCAGTCCTTAAGTATTGTGGATGCCCTATTAATATAAGCAAAAAAATAAAAGTGAAATTTTTAAATCCTAGATATTTTAATCCTAAATTTTAATTATCTTGAATATTTTATTTATAATTTTTGTAGAAAATTAGGAATTTAAGTCTTAAAGAGCCTATGTTCCATCGTGAAATCCAAGATAAATCACAGAAAGAAACAAGGAAAACACATACAAATGTGCAGGCCTGCAATATGATGCAAAAAAGTAAATCAAGCCAAATAAAATAATAAACATGTCGGTGTTGTTGGGTCGACAACATATCCCAGGAAGGAAAAAGGCGGTCGGACTCTGCATATACATGCCCGACCCTAATTCTATACATCAATATAAAATAAAAAATTAAGATGTGAGACACGAACATCTATACCTGATCCCCTCCATGTGGTTCCCACGCTAACGTCTCGGAACTTGTGCCCGTATCTTATTTCTGCTACAAGACTCTCATAGACTCTAAAAGTACATAGAGCAAAGAAAAATACTCAATCCTGCATGAAAATAAATGTTAGCGAGAAAGCTAACATGCATATGACGCATAATGAGCCATGCCTTAAAAGTGGGGAGCTAATAACATCTGCAAGCAAAATGATCAAAAATCATTACTTGCTTCCCCCATAGCGGTACCTGTGTGTGTGCATATAAATAGATATGACTCCTTGCAGAAGAATGCCCTAACACACTACCATACATATGCAACATGCAGTCACATCACAAGCACAATGCAAAAGAAAGATGTCTGGCTAGGGCAACCAATCCAACAGAGAACAATAACCGGACATAAAAAGACAACCTAAGCACCCTAAATCCTAGCCTAGCACACCATCTAATGAAAAGTATGTCAATCTAGTATCTAAGTGCGGGGTAGGTGTGTGTATAGTATGACTTTGATGGGGTCGTCATACCGACCCCATTCTAAAGATCCGAAGGATTTAAAGGGTGTCATGAGGAGTGGTGACATAAGTTAGATCTATTAGATCTTCAGCACAGTCATACTCTTGTCAATCCCGGTGACTTAACTCACATTGCTCGCCGATATCGACCTAGCAAGCAATGCTCGTTAAGGCATCACGATTGACACGGGGTCAGTCTCCTAACTAGTCTGGCTTGCTATCCATGCAAACATGCAAACATGCAAATGCGGACAGTCAAATGGCAGAGTAATGAGTGTGTCGTGCGGCAGTGACTAAGGGAAAGATGGGCATAACGTGAAGGCAGCAGCCTGAACAGATGGGTGTGTCATAGCGGCAGTGACCCGATGATCCCAGAAAATATAGTTGTGTAAAATTTATAAAGTTGACTCTGCTTTGCAACGGTGTCAAAAATTTGAGGTGGTATTTTTATGAATAATAACGTTAAACACTTAAATTGGGATTCTACGCAAGTATACATATTGTTATCAAGTAATATAAAACTTTCTTTTTAAGTCCCAAATATCGANGCAGAGAACAATAACCAGACATAAAAAGACAACCTAAGCACCCTAAATCCTAGCCTAGCACGCCATCTAATGAAAAGTGTGTCAACCTAGTATCTAAGTGCGGGGTAGGTATGGGTATAGTATGACTTTGATGGGGTCGTCATACCGGCCCCATCCTAAAGATCCGAAGGATTTAAAGGGTGCCACGAGGAGTGGTGACACAAGTTAGATCTATTAGATCTTCAGCACAGTTATACTCATGTCAATCCCGGTGACTTAACTCACATTGCTCGCCGATATCGACCTAGCAAGCAATGCTCATTAAGGCATCACGATTGACACGGGGTCACTCTCCTAACTAGCCTGACTTGCTCTCCATGCAAACATGCAAATGCAAATGCAGACAGTCAAATGGCAGAGTGATGAGTGTGCCGTGGGGCAGTGACTAAGGGAAAGATGGGCATAACGTGAAGGCAGCAGCCTGAACAAATGGGTGTGTCATAGCGGCAGTGACCCGATGATCCTAGAAAATATAGTTGTGTAAAATTTATAAAGTTGACTCTGCTTTGCAACGGTGCCAAAAATTTGAGGTGGTATTTTTATGAATAATAACGTTAAACACTTAAAGTTGGGATTCTACGCAAGTATACATATTGTTATCAAGTAATATAAAACTTTCTTTTTAAGTCCCAAATATCGATCCCACGGGGAATGTTTAAATTTGAAATGATAAATTAACTAGGAAATTTATAGAAATCAAACGAAATTACTGTCACTAATTTTGAATGTTTTAAGGTACTATCAAAGTTAAATTATTTACTATTAACAGAATTTAAAAACATAGTTTAAAATTAATAACTATTAAACTATATTTATGTGATGAAGTTTTCTAATATGAAAAAACATCTTTCTCACTACAATGAGTTTTTGGTGAAATGAGATGAGATAAATGATTTAGATATGTACTGTGCCAAATAGAAGCAATTTTAATTATTTACACTGATTCAGTGTTATAGAAAATCATTGGTTAATCTTAAGTTTAGTCCCTAAATCCATGGCTAGGCTAGGAAGATACTAACTCCCACTCCAGAGTTCCCACTTTCCTTCTCCTGAAGGCTAACTCTTGCTTTATTTTTTAAACACTAAGATTGAACTGGGGATTTTTAGTCTATCACCCTAGAAATCTCTAATTCTACACCCAACAAAGTATATTTTTCTATTTATTTGCACTTAATTCCATGAACAAAATACTCTTTCAAAGACTTAAATGTGATTCTTACTCTGTTGTAGAACTCATACTCCATTTCCTGGATCATATATTTCAAAACATATTTTAAAAATTCAATTAACCATATCGAAAAGTAAACTAAGACAGAGTTGAAAAAAACATCACATTTTTTTTAAAATTTTAACATTGACACATCTACATTATCTCTTCATTTCACGATATCTTAGAGTAGGGAGAAATATAAAGGAATCTACTCAGACTTCATAAGAAAGATACAACAAAATACAAATTTCATATATAAAAGAAAGTTCANTCCACGGGGAATGTTTAAATTTGAAATGATAAATTAACTAGGAAATTCACAAAAATCAATCGAAATTACTGTCACTAATTTTGAATGTTTTAAGGTACTCTCAAAGTTAAATTATTTACTATTAACAGAATTTAAAAACATAGTTTAAAATTAATAACTATTAAACTATATTTATGTGATGAAGTTTTCTAATATGAAAAAACATCTTTCTTACTACAATGAGTTTTTGGTGAAATGAGATGAGATAAATGATTTAGATATGTATTGTGCCAAATAGAAACAATTTTAATTGTTTACACTGATTCAGTGTTATAGAAAATCATTGGTTAATCTTAAGTTTAATCCCTAAATCCATGGCTAGACTAGGAAGATACTAACTCCCACTCCAGAGTTCCCACTTTCCTTCTCCTGAAGGCTAACTCTCACTTTATTTTTTAAACACTAAGATTGAATTGAGGTTTTTTAGTCTGTCACCCTAGAAATCTCTAATTCTACACCCAACAAAGTATATTTTTCTATTTATTTGCACTTAATTCCATGAACAAAATACTCTTTCAAAGACTTAAATGTGATTCTTACTCTGTTGTAGAACTCATACTCCATTTCCTGGATCATATGTTTCAAAACATATTTTAAAAATTCAATTGACCATATCAAAAAGTAAACTAAGAGAGTTGAAAAAACCATCACATTTTTTTTTTAATTTTAACATTGACACATCCACATTATCTCTTCATTTCACGATATCTTAGAGTAGGGAGAAAGATAAAGGAATCTACTCAGACTTCATGAGAAAGATACAACAAAACACAAATTTCATATATAAAAGAAAGTTCATACAATAATAATAAACAAACAACACTTATCTAAAACTATTTCTCAAAGCAAATCCTTCGTAGCATCTCTTAGAAAATGTAGGAAAAAGAAATCTCTCACTTCTTTTCCTCTCCAACACTTCTTAGAGAAGAATTCACACTTAAATCACCACAAAAACTCAAAACTATAAAAATAATTACTAACTACTGGTGTGGAATGACGTGGAATGTAGGTGTGTGAAGAGGAAAATTGAATTGAGTGGAAAAAGTTAAAATGGTGTGAAGGGGGGGGAGGGGGGGTTCTGATCAAATTTCAGCCCTAAATGGAGCCTAGGTTAGTTCTCCAATATGTGCATCAAAAAATTCTTCAAAAAACGTCTAAATTCGTCGAATCTTCTAGAAATAGAGCTTCCACCAGCACTGGCGTCGTCGACGCTAGAGGCCCATAATTAAATCCCAAGTTTCTCTCAAATGACGCTGTCGACACCCAGTTTGGCGCCGTCGGCACCCATTTTGGCACCGTCGGCGCTGAACAAATTTTTAACTTCTCTATTTTTGCTCCAAATTCAATCATTTTTGCTCCAAGTCCTAAAAATCGACAACCTACAATAACCATAGAAAATATCTTCCATTCAAGTGTAATATCACAAAAAATGAGTATAAAATATGGGTCTAAAAATGCATATCCCAAACTTAAATGTTACTTGTCCTCAAGTAACTCCTTTACTACATAAAAAAATATGTCTTATGGTAAAGATTTTAACTTCTAGATTTTCATATCTTAGCTCACTAGATAAAATAGCATCACTTAAGAAAAATTTAAAATAACTCCAGTTAATACTAAATGTATAAGAATATCTAATAGTCAAGTTTAAGATTTTTTATTCTCTATTCTTTTCTAGAAAAAAATACAAATTATTCATATTAAAGCCACTTAGAATATCCATATGAAAAAAAATTCATGAAACCTTACTAGTAATATGCTAATACTGAAATATAAGTTTAAAAAATGTAGTCAAACCTTCTTCTTTAAGTTGATTCAAGTGAAGCCAAATTTTAATTAAGCATTTCCTCAAGCTTCTCCTCACATATTCTTTTTCTTCTCTTCTTTTTTTTTCTTTTCATAATCATTTTCAATCTTTTTTCTTTTCTTTTCTTTTTTTCTTTTTCTTTTCATGTGANGTGCATCAAAAAATTCTTCAAAAAGCGTCTAAATTCGTCGAATCTTCTAGAAATAGAGCTTCCACCAACACTGGCGTCGTCGACACTAGAGGCCCATAATTAAATCCCAAGTTTCTCTCAAATGACGCCGTCGGCACCCAGTTTGGCGCCGTCGGCACCCATTTTGGCGCCGTCGGCGCTAAACAAATTTTTAACTTCTCTATTTTTGCTCCAAGTCCTAAAAATCGACAACCTACAATAACCATAGAAAATATCTTCCATTAAAGTGTAATATCACAAAAAATGAGTATAAAATATGGGTCTAAAAATGCATATATTTTTTTATGTATCAAAATATCCCAAACTTAAATGTTGTTTGTCCTCAAGTAACTCCTTTACTACATAAAAAATATGTCTTATGGTAAAGATTTTAACTTCTAGATTTTCATATCTTAGCTCACTAGATAAAATAGCATCACTTAAGAAAAATTTAAAATAACTCCAGTTAATACTAAATGTATAAGAATATCTAATAGTCAAGTTTAAGATTTTTTATTCTCTATTCTTTTCTAGAAAAAAGTACAAATTATTCATATTAAAGCCACTTAGAATATCCATATGAAAAAAAAATTCATGAAACCTTACTAGTAATATGCTAATACTGAAATATAAGTTTAAAAAAATGTAGTCAAGCCTTCTTCCTTAAGTTGATTTAAGTGAAGCCAATTTTTAATTAGACATTTCCTCAAGCTTCTCCTCACATATTTTTTTTCTTTTCTTCTTTTTTTTCTTTTCATAATCATTTTCAATCTTTTTTCTTTTCTTTTCTTTTTTTCTTTTTCTTTTCATGTGAGGATTACTGTATCTAGATAACCTTTAATGATTTTGAACTTCACTATCCTTTCTTAAAGTCAAAAACTTTTCACATTCCTTCACTTTATAAATTTATATTAGCTTTAAAGATTTTTCATAAAGTTTTAATCTTTCTTCTTACATGAATCTCTAAGATTCTTAATACTTCAAAAATACAAATTTTTTTATTTAAAAATAGAAAAACATAATCTTATTTTATCATACCAAATAATCTTAATCTCTAAAATTAACCTTTATTATTTAAAATTTTTACTTAAATTTACTATATATTTAGAAACATAGATATATTTGTCTAAAGTTACCCTCTAATACCAAATGTCATGTTAATTTTTTTTAAATATTTTGAAAATATAACTAATTGAGGACAAATAAAATTAAGTTTCTTTTCTTTAAAAAGGAATTTCTCTTCCCCCAAACTTAGATTTTTAAAAGATTTTAAATGAAGAACTGAAAAATTAAGGGTTAAAGAAAACATTTAATAAATAAAGGAAAGNTTTTCTTTTCTTTAAAAAGGAATTTCTCTTCCCCCAAACTTAGACTTTTAAAAGATTTTAAATGAAGAATTGAAAAATTAAGGGTTAAAGAAAACATTTAATAAATAAAGGAAAGACAAACCTGTTGAAGGTTCTGATTTGAAACTTAACTCTGAAATATTGCAGGTGCTAATATGAAAAGGCTCAAGACTTAAAACAGAAATAACACATAATACATATAAAAAAATTTGTTGAGAAAGAGTTAACTACAAATACATCCAATAAAGTACTAAAAACTAAAAACAATATTAAAATCAGTCTCACAAATCCACAGTTCAGAACACAACATACAACAAAAATAAAGTATCACAGTCCACAAACAAACAGTCTCAACAATAAAGTACAATTAAACATAAAAAATAAACAAAAATCTCACTAAAGCATCACCAATCATCGCTTCTTCTTCTTCTTCTTCCACGTCCAAATTCTGCTGCTGATATGGAGTAAAAACAAGGTGAGTAGGAAACTGAACTGAGTGGTCACCCTCCATGAATTTGATCATTGCATCATCATAAGCAGCATCGTATTCAAACTTCTGTCTTATCAAATCATCAAAGTGAACTTTTCTGCCCTCCATATTTTCCAGTTTATGATCCATTCTCAAAATATCTTCCTATTGGATCATCATTTGCTCCATAAGTTCTTCGATAGTTGGGGTACTAAAAGTACCTAAAGTAGAAGGAATATCCCTGGTCTTACTTCCAGATCTCCATCCACCATGAGATTCATAATTCTTTATATTGGCAGACCCAATGGGTTTTAGAGGTTCAATCCTCTCCTCCTCTGGTCTATAGTCAATTCCTGTTTGTTCACATAATGTGAAGATCAAGGCAGGGTGTGCTAAACCTCCAGTAGTCTCTCCAAAAGCAATATATCTAGTGTTCCCATAAATAATAGAGCATACATCTATTCTTTTCATCTGTTGGATACAAAAGTTCAAGATGAATTTATTCCTTGTAACATCACTATGATGATTTGTTGGTATCATTCTTCCAGAAATAAAATAATGTTAGGCTTTAGATACTACATTTAACATAGATAGAGGAAAGTTTACCTTAACTCCATTCTTTACCTTCCAGGTTCCTCTTCCATTTGTAAGAAAAGAAATAACCTCATCCAAGGCCTCATTCGTAGTAGAAAATGATTTGTATTGGCAGCTATACACATCTTCCAACTGATAAAATTCATTAATCTTCCTCGGAGTAAACTCCACCATTTTCCCACGAACAAACATAAAGTCTTCAAAAGTCTCCTTGAAATTGGCATAGAACTCCATCACTACGCCAATAATCGCCAACAGTAAAGTAGCAGAAATTCTCCCACTGTCAAGCATTGATTACTCTCTCGACTTCTCCTCCCGGATTTTTAAATCCTTGATCTGGAATCACTTTTTTAGTTGTACGTAGACTATTTAAGCAAATGTTCGCCTTGTAATTGACAAACTTTTGATCATCAAAATCTACCTTCCTCTATCCTTTGCTCATTCTAGCTGTCATAGTAAATCTACAAAAAATTGATAAAATCCAAATAAATTCCCAAAAATTCCAAAATCACAATGTGAAACGTTTTAAAATTAAATCTAATAAGTAAGAGTTCTTCACCAAAGGATTTTCTCAAAATTTCGGATCTCGGTAATGTAAGATAAACCCATGGTGAAAATAAAAAATTTGAGTTCAAAGTGTTGCTCTTACCTAGAGAAGATGAAATCCAAGCTTTGTTTGCCTTAAAATTGCCTAAAAAAGTGATTTCGGATCGAGGATTTAAAAATCTGGGAGGAGAAGTCGAGAGAGTAATCAATGCTCGGCAGTGGGAGAATTTTGCCTTTTAATTCGCAAACTTTTGATCATCAAAATTTACATTTCTCTTTCCTTTGCTCATTCTACGTGCCATAGTAAATCTACAAAAATTTGATAAAATCCAAATAAATTCCCAAAAACTCCGAAAATCACAATGTGGAACGTTTTAAACTTAAATCTACTAAGTAAGAGTTCTTCACCAAAGGATTTTCTCAAAATCTCCCAAGAAAATCTCAAACTTTCGGATCTCGATAATGTAAGATAAACCCTTGGTGAAAATAAAAAATTTTAAGTTCAAAGTGTAGCTGTTACCTAGAGAAGTTGAAATCAAAGCTTTGTTTGCCTTAAAATCGTCTCAAATCCGAGCAATAGCAAGCCCTAGGTGCAANGAAAGACAAACCTGTTGAAGCTTCTGATTTGAAACTTAACTTTGAAATATTACAGGTGCTAATATGAAAAGCTACAAGACTTAAAACATGAAATAACACATAATACATATAAAAAAATTTGTTGAGAAAGAGTTAACTACAAATACATGCAACAAAGTACTAAAAACTAAAAATAATATTAAAATCAGTCTCACAAATCCACAATTCAGAACACAACATACAACAAAAATAAAGTATCACAGTTCACAAATAAACAGTCTCAACAATAAAGTACAATTAAACATAAAAAATAAACAAAAATCTCACTAAAGCATCACCAATCATCGCTTCTTCTTCTTCTTCTTCTTCCACGTCCAAATTCTGCTGCTGATATGGAGTAAAAACAGGGTGAGTAGGAAACTGAACTGAGTGATCACCCTTCATGAATTTGACCATTGCATCATCATAAGCAGCATCGTATTCAAACTTCTGTCTTATCAAATCATCAAAGTGAACTTTTCTGCCCTCCATATTTTCCATTTTATGATCCATTCTCAAAATATCTTCCTATTGGATCATCATTTGCTCCATAAGTTCTTGGATAGTTGGGGTACTAAAAGTACCTAAAGTAGAAGGAATATCCCTGGTCTTACTTCCAGATCTCCATCCACCATGAGATTCATAATTCTTTATATTGGCAGACCCAATGGGTTTTAGAGGTTCAATCCTCTCCTCCTCTGGTCTATAGTCAATTCCTGTTTGTTCACATAATGTGAAGATCAAGGCAGGGTGTGCTAAACCTCCAGTAGTCTCTCCAAAAGCAATATATCTAGTGTTCCCATAAATAATAGAGCATACATCTATTCTTTTCATCTGCTGGATACAAAAGTTCAAGATGACTTTATTCCTTATAGCATCACTATGATGATTTTTTGGTATCATTCTTCCAGAAATAAAATAATGTTAGGCTTTAGATACTACATTTAACATAGATAGAGGAAAGTNTAAAAAGAAAAAGGAAAGAAAAAAAATGAAAAAAAAGAAAAAAAAGAAAGAAAAGAAAAAGAAAAGGAGGAAAAAAATTAGGAAGGAGAAGCTTGAGGATTAGTACCTAATCAAAAATTGATTCTACATTTGATCTTTTTAAAGTATAAGACTTGAGAAACTCTTAAGCTTATAGATATAATATAGTAAGTAAAATTACTTTTTAATGAAATTTTTAAGTATAGATAATAAAAGAACTAAATTATAAATTTAGAAAATCTACAATATATTTATGAATTAGATAGAAACTCATATTTTCATCTTTCCTAACATTAAGAATTTCTAAACTTTAAGTTGGTTTCTTTTAATAAATATTTTTTCTAAATTAGACTGCTATATTTCTAAATCTAAATTTTAGTAATTCCTAAAGAAACACATATACATATCATACATATGTAGTTTTTATAGATTGAAGTGTCACTTGAGGAAAAGTAACATTTTGAAGTTTGGGGTATTTTCATACACCTAAATTATATAATATTTTTCGAAACATTTTTATACCTATTTTTGAGATATTGCGCTTTAATGGAAGGTATTTTTGTGTTTTCTTGCATATACAAATAAAATGGTAAAAAATGCTTAAAGGAGTGAAAAAGGATCAAATTTGGAGCAAAAAGGTGAAAAATATGCAAACGAGTTTTGGCACCTAAGCACCTGATCCGGCGCTTAAGTGCCAGTTAAACAGAGAAGGTTGCACCTAAGCGCCAGAGGTCCCGTGCTTAAGCGTCAATGACAGTTACTAGACGAGTAAAGTCAGTTTTTGTGAATTTTGCAGAGGTTTTTGAGGCACCCTTTGGCTTAATAGGTGGTTATAACCACCATGGACAAAAATTATCACGAAATGATGCATCTCTTTGGGAAAAACATCAAATTGGGACACCTTTTGAAGATTTTCCAAGGCACCTCTTGGAAAACTATAAAAGAAAGAAGAGAGAACATTGAAAATGGTCCTGAAAATACTTGGAAAGTTTTGAAATTTCATCAATTTTGGGAGTTAGTTCGGAGAGATTTTCAGGCACCACTTTTACTTTTATTTTACCCTTATTGTTAGTTTTTTTAGTGGTTGTAAAGAGAAGAGATTCAAAGGAACTTCAAGGGTTTGGTGGAGAACTTGAGATAAGTTTTTATCTTTTTGCTTTGAGACTACTTTTGGTTTTAATTGAGACTTGTTGTTGGTTTGACAATCATTTTTACTTTTAAACTAAAGTGCGGTTTTATTTTCTCCATGGATTCTGAGTAAGTTTCTTTATCTTTCTTCTAAAAATGATAAATAATTAAATTTTATATGGAAATTATGGAGAGTATTAATCTTTAATGTTGGAAGAAGTTGTGATGATTTAAATCCATGCACTTCATTTACTTCTTGATTTGGCCAATCCAGATGTTAAAATTTGTTGTGAGAACATGTAAGAACT
>JXCR01142106.1:117647-137008 GCA_002079205.1 Phalaenopsis hybrid cultivar
AGCAATGATATTCTTTACCCTTACTAGAGATGCTATAAAGAACATTGGCTAATTTAAAGTTTGAATAGTTCTGAAGATCGGCTAGGCAGGGAAGATACTAGCCCTCACTCTAGAGTTCCCTCAATTCCCTCCACCTGGAGACTAACATTCTCATATCAGAACCTAAAATAAAAAACCAAGTTGGGGGCTTTAACCTGTCACTTTAAAGTCCTCTAACCTTACACCCTTCAATGAATATTTCCCTATTTATTTGCACTCAATCACATGAACTACATTCTCATTCATACAACCTCATGTGATTCTTTCTAATTGTTGAGTGAGATAATACCAGCCCGATTCTTATATGTTCCCACAACAAATTTTAACATCTGGATTGACTAAATCAAGAAGTAAATGAAGTGCAATGGATTTAAATCATCACAACTTCTTCCATTATTTAAGATCAATACTTTCCACAACTTCCATCCAAAACTTAATTACTTATCATTTTAAGAAGAAAGAAAAAATACTCAGTATCCATGGAGAAAACAAAACCACACTTTAGTTTAAAAGAAGAAATCATTGTCAAATATGGAGAAAACAAAACCACGCTTTAGTTTAAAATAAAAAATCATTGTCAAACCAACAACAAGTCTCAATTAAAACCAAAAGTAATCTCAAAACAGAAAGATAAGAACTTATCTCAAGTCCTCCACCAAACTCTTGAAGTTCATTTGATTATGTTCTCTTTACAATCACTCAAAATAAAATAACAAAAATGATAAAATAAAATTAAAAGTGGTGCCTTAAAATCTCTCCGAACTAACTCCCCAAATGAGAACTTTCAAAACTTTCCAATACTTTCGGAACCTCTTTCATAGTCCCAATCTTTTTTCTTTTATAATTTTCCAAAAGGTGTCTTGGTTTCTCTTCAAAATATGGTCTAGATTCGTTGTATTTCCCCAAGAGATGCATCCTTTCATGATAATTTTTGTCCATGGTGGTTATAACCACTTATTAAGCCAATGGGTGCCTTAAAAACCTCTTCAAAATTTGCAGAAATCAAATTTACTCGTCCAATAACTGCCATTGGCATTTAAGCGCGGGGCCTCTGGTGCTTAGGTGTGGCCTTCTCTGTTTAACTGGCACTTAATCGCCGGATCTGGTGCTTAGGCGCCAAACTCTTTTGCACATTTTTCACCTTTTTTCTCCAAATTGGATCCTTTTTCACTCCTTTAAGCATTTTTCACTTGTTTTACCTATATCTGCAAGAAAAACACAAAATACCTTCCATTAAGGCTCAATATCTAAAAAATATGTATAAAAATGTGTCTAAAAATACTATATATTTTAGGTGTATCAGTAAGCGCCAGTTCTGGGCGCTTAGGCATCACAGTTCTTTTGCACACCTTCTTCATTTTTGCTCCAAATTTGATCTTTTTTCACTCCTTTCATCATTTTTCATCCATTTGATTGCACCTAAAATAAAAACACCCATATACCTCCATTAAAGCGTAATTTTTAAAAAATAGGTATAAAAATGTGTACATAAAAACTATATATTTTAGGTGTATCAAAATCCCCCAAACTTAAAATGTTACTAGTCCCCAAGTGACTCTCCAATCTTTCAAAACAAAAATAAGTAGATTATGTAAACGAGTTTCTGTAGGATATTCTAAAATTTTGATGTAGAAATCTATTATTCCAACATAGATAAGACATTAGTATATGAGACCAATTTAAAGTTTATAAATTTTTAATGTTAAGAAGGCTAAAAATATGAGTTTTTATCTAGTTCAAAAATATTTTAAATTTTCCAAATNTAAATCTAGTATTCCAACATAGATAAAACATTAGTATATGAAACCAATTTAAAGTTTATAAATTTTTAATGTTAAGAAGGATAAAAATATGAGTTTTTATCTAGTTCAAAAATATTTTAAATTTTCCAAATATAGAGTTTAGGCATTATAACTTCTCCACTTAAAAATTTTATTTATGAATAATTATACTTGCTATATTATATCCTTAAGATTAAGAGTTTCTCAAGTCTTATACTTTAAAAAGATTAGATGTGGAACCAATTTTTGATTAAGCACTAATCCTCAAGCTTCTCTTCCCTTCCTCAACTTTCTTTTTCTCTTTTTTTTTAAGTGAGGATTATTATATTTGGACAGGTCTGTAATGATTTTGAGTTCCACTCCTCCTTTCCTAAAGCAAAGTTTTGATATAAATATTTTACTTAAAAAAAATAGAAATAGTTTTGAAAATTATTTTTAATAAAAGAAATTTAAGCATTGAAAATAAAACTCTAACCCTTCTAAATTTTTCAAANCTTTTTAAGTGAGGGTTATTATATTTGGACGGGTCTTTAATGATTTTGAGTTCCACTCCTCTTTTCCTAAAGCAAAGTTTTGATATAAATATTTTACTTAAAAAAATAATAATAGTTTTGAAAACTATTTTTAATAAAAGAAATTTAAGCATTGAAAATAAAACTCTAACCCTTCTAAATTTTTCAAAAATACAATTTCTCCTACTAAAGATAGTTAGACACTATTTATCATTTCTACACTAAAAATTTTTAACTTTAATTTTTTCTTTATTACTATAGATTTCAACTAAATTCTCTTACTCATTTCTATATTCAAAATTTTACTTCCCAAATATAACTTCATATACATAATTATTTTTTTCAAATCTCAAATTTATTTGTAGTACACTTGAGAATAAATAAACTTCAAGTTTTAGAAAATTTTTCATCCCCCAACCAAAATTAAATTTTTAATAAGATAAAATATTTTAGCATCATATTTATAAAGAGGCAGGAATGAAAAATAAAAATAACATGCTTACAAAAATTTTTACATCATAAATATACGAGTATAAGAATTAAAAACAAGAGTAAAGGTTTAATTGATCAAATTTTAATTTAACTTTAACATGTAGAGATTCATTAGACTTCTATGTAGTGGAGGATAACATAAAACCAAACAAACACACTCACAACTGTAACATAAAAAAATGCCTGGTAGTAAATTGAAAATTAAACATGAAGTTCTTAAGTGAAAGTGAGTAATATTCTAAACCTTCCTAAAATTTAGGATTAAGTTCAACACAGACTAACTAAATATACTAGACAACACAGTTTTAACAATTATTATCACAAAAATAAAATATAATACTCACAATAAAAAAAATATATCACAATAGTGTCTAACAAAACAAAACACAAACAAAAGTAGAAGTCTCAACAAGTACGACTCAAAATAAAATAACAGTACAGTAAAACTATACCACAATAAAGTTCACAACAATAATGATAGCAAAAAAAAAACTAAACTAAAGTACATAGTTTAACCCTCCTCCTTCTCATCAGCATCTCTATCATTGCTATCCCAAAAGGCCGTAGGCTCATATGATGGATATCGTGGATATGAAAGGAAAACTACACTTTGGTCACCTCTCATAAGATTTTCCAAAGATGAGTGAAATTTCTCCTCATAATCACTGTNTTTTTTTCTTTATTACTATAGATTTCAACTAAATTCTCTTACTCATTTCTATATTCAAAATTTTACTTCCCAAATATAACTTCATATACATAATCATTTTTTTCAAATCTCAAATTTATTTGTAGTACACTTGAGAATAAATAAATTTAAATTTTAGAAAATTTTTCATCCCCCAACCAAAATTAAATTTTTAATAAGATAAAATATTTTAGCATCATATTTATAAAGAGGCAGGAATGAAAAATAAAAATAACATGCTTACAAAAATTTTTACATCCTAAATATACGAGTATAAGAATTAAAAACAAGAGTAAAGGTTTAATTGATTAAATTTTAATTTAACTTTAACATGTAGAGATTCATTAGACTTCTATGCAGTGGAGGATAACATAAAACCAAACAAACACACTCACAACTGTAACATAAAAAAAATGCCTGGTAGTAAATTGAAAATTAAACATGAAGTTCTTAAGTGAAAGTGAGTAATATTCTAAACCTTCCTAAAATTTAGGATTAAGTTCAACACAGACTAACTAAATATACTAGACAGCACAGTTTTAACAATTATTACCACAAAAATAAAATATAATACTCACAATAAAATAAATATATCACAATAGTGTCTAACAAAACAAAACACAAACAAAAGTAGAAGTCTCAATAAGTACGACTCAAAATAAAATAACAGTACAGTAAAACTATACCACATAAAGTTCACAACAATAATAATAGGAAAAAAAAACTAAACTAAAGTACATAGTTTAATCCTCCTCCTTCTCATCAGCATCTCTATCATTGCTATCCCAAAGGGTCGTAGGCTCATATGATGGATATCGTGGATATGAAAAGAAAACTACACTTTGGTCACCTCTCATAAGATTTTCCAAAGATGAGTGAAATTTCTCCTCATAATCACTGTCTTCTCATATATCCATTCATATGATCTACAAAATTCTCTAAATTTAATACTTTCTTTGCAGTATAATTGATGGTATCTAACATCCTTTGCAATACATGTGACTACGAATCAGAACCAGAAGTCTAACCTTGTGATGTGGATGCACGTGAGGTAAAAGCATGAGAAGTAGAGGCGCCTGAACTGTTAGAAAATACTCCTCTTTAGCCAAATATCGAATGTTGTGAATAAGACTTCATAGTAACACTTGTAATGAGCTTTAGAGGTTGATGTATCTCTTCCCAACTATTGAATCTAACACTTGCATGCTCACATAAGGAAAAGATCAAGGATGCAAATACTAACCCTGTAGTAGTAGTAGCAACAACAGAACTAATGATAGTCTCATAAATTAGAGATCTAATTTAAATAGGCTTGAACAGCTGAATGCAATAGTTTAAAGTAGCTTTATCTCGAGTAACTTCATAGATGTGGTTGGTTGGTAGCAGACGAGCAGAAATAAAGTAGTGTCACGCCTTCGATGTAGCATCTAAATTTGATGTGGGGAAGTTAACTCTTCTTCCATTTGTAATCTTCCATCGGCCAATAATGATATGATCTCGTCCAACTCCCACACTCAGACTATAGTTTGAATAAAAACACAACGTACTAGGGGACAACTGGTAGAACATATTTATTACCTCAGGGGAGAAAGACTAATTTTCCTTGAACCACGACCTAATCTTCTTCAGCTTCTGGGAGATTAGTGTAAAACTCCCAAACAACAGAAGTTACAACCACAACAGAAAAACAACAAAATTGTTCCTACTGTTGGTGAACAATTAAATCTTCCTCTGCTTCACCCAAACTTTTAAAACATCTCTCAGGAATCAGTGTTCTCGATTGTAGTGCATCGATATACCTATCTTGAGCTTTCAAGCTAATGAACTTGCTTGAATCGAAATGGGACTTCCCTTTACTCCTTTTTCATTCTTGGGGCATCTCTAAAAATCACATAAAGTTCACAAAAAAATCCTAATTTCAAGACTAAATCACTAAACTCAACTTATAAAAGCTTAAACTATCATTTTTTATATATTTTCCATAGGTTTTTATCAAATTTTCACCATGAAAAGTGATTTTTGGCAAATCCCCAATGTGCTCAAAATACATGGTGAAAATAAAAAATTTTTACATAGAAGTGAAGCTCTTACCTCAAGAAGATCAAATGTAACAAATTTGGATTGAATCTACTAAGAAATTTCCACTTTAGAGGAAGCGCTAACTCTCAAAATCATGAAAACCAGAGGAAGAAGACTAAGTTGGGTTGAAAATGGGTTTTTCGGCTCAATTTTTCACTTTAAACCATTTGTAAACCAGCTTAAGTGAACTGGTGCTTATGCGCTTACCTCTCGAGTTAACCAGCACTTAAGCGCGAGGTCTTGGCGCTTAAGCACCAGTGCACGAATTTTGATATTTTTGATTTTAAGTAAAATGCACTTCTAGCCTAAGTCAACCACCCCTAAATGATGTTATAAATCTTTAATGACTATTTTCTTCCCCTTCAACTCTCCTCTTTCTCAAATTCACCAATATTAACTAATTTAATTCAACACAAAATAACACAAAAGTCACACATAAATAAACACTTATATTAATTCACAAAAAAATAAAATTATTTTGTGAGACATAACTTGTCAATCCAAAGAGTCTAGGATGAGATAATTCCTAAGCACAAACACTAAACAAACTTAACACTAAAAACATATAAAACAAACTTAATATTAACAAACAACGATAAACACAAATGAACACTAAAATAAGAACTTAATTCCACTCTCCTTTCGGTGGAATGAATCATGGTCTTTCATTAGTTTCTCCTTGGGTATTTGGAATATAGATCTAACAGAATGGACGGTGGTGAAGAACTGCTTTATTCTCACTTAATCACATATTTGGATTCAGAGGCATTTTTTAATGCGCAGGACACCACAGTAGAATGATGTTGCGAAAAGGATGAACAGGTCCTTAAATAAAATGACAACGTGCTTAAGAGTGAAAGCAGGGCTTTCTAAATTTTTTTGGGCAGAGGCTGTGAATAGGGTATGCTATCTCATCAATAAAACACCTCGGGCATCATTCGATGGCAAGATTGCAGAAGAGGTATGGATAGGTAATTCAGTTAATTTCGATCATTTACAAATTTTTGGTTATCCTACTTATGTGCATGTACCTAGAGACGAAAGATCAAAACTTCATCCAAAATTCAAGAAGTGCATCTTTCTGGGCTACAAGCAAGGTTTGAAAGGATATAAGTTTTGGGATCCGATTGCAAAGAAAATGGTGATCAGTAGAGATGTAGTTTTTGATAAACAGTTCATGTTACAGTAGAATCAAGACAAGGTGCAAGGGAATAACTCTAGTTCAGATACAATGGAGATGGATCCAAAACAACATCTAGTACAAACTGAGACAGTTGAAAGTTTTGAAACAACACCTGGTGATTCCAATACAGATGACTTGCAGAATTACAATCTAGCCAAAGATAGATAGAGACGCACCAATGTAAGGCCTCCTTGCATATAGGGTTATGAAGACTTGGTCTCTAGTGCACTTCTCATCAACATCGATAATCCATCCAATTTTCAAGGAGCTATCACCAGCGATAAGAAAGAGAAATAGATGGGTGCAATGGTTGAGTTGATGAAGTTTTTGCAGAAAAATCACACATGGGAGCTAGTTCAGCTTCTTAAGGGAAAGAAGACTATTGGGTGCTAGTGGGTGTATAAAAGGAAACTAACAATATCAGAAAAAGAAGGGAAAAAGTTCAAGGCTTGACTGGTAGCAAAGGGATTTTCACAGTAGAAGGAGATAAATTATGATGAAATCTTTTCTCCTATGGTCAGACATACTTCAATCAGGGCAGTGCTTTCATTAGTAGTTATTTGAGATTTCTATTTGCAACATATGGATATTAAAACTCCCTCTTACATGGTGATTTGGGGAGCAGATTTACATGGAGCAGCTAGAAGGGTTCACTAAACCTAGACAGGAGCATCTGGTTTGTAGATTAAGGAAATCGTTGTATCGGTTGAAAAAGTCTCCATGACTATGGTACAAGCGATTTGACCCCTACATGATTCATATTGGTTACAGGAGATGTAAGTATGATTGTTGTGTCTATGTCAATAACCTTGGTGATCGTTCTATTATTTTTATGTTATTGTATGTTGATGATATACTGATTGTTGCAAAGAATATGCATGATGACCATGGTTTGAAAGCTTTATTGAGCTAAGAATTTGACATGAAAGACTTGGGTCCAACGGAGAAGATTCTTGAAATGGAAATTCATCGAGATAGAGGCTCAAGACGACTGTGTTTCTTTCGATGAGGCTATGTTGAGAAAGTGTTTGACAGGTTTGAGATGAGCAAAACAAAGCCTGTGAGCACTCCATTGGCAAATCATTTTAAGCTTTCCTCAGAACAGTGTCCGAAGACAGATGGGGAAATCGAAGACATGACAAAGGTTTCATAGCCAGTGTAGTTGGCTGCTTGATGTATGCAAAGGTATGTACTCGCCCTGATTTGGCTCATACTATTAGTCAAGTTTGCAAATACATGTCTAAACCAGGAAGGCGATTTTGGGAAGCAGTCAAGTGGATTTTCAGATATCTGAAGGGTATTGTAGGATAAGAAATTATTTTTAATAGTAGCAAAATGATCCTTCAGTTGTTGGGTATGTTGATTTAGACTATGCAGGTGATTTGGATGGCTGAAGATCTATAACTGGGTATGTGTTTACTCTTAGTGGAGGGTTTATATGTTGGAAATCAACAATTCAGTCTATTGTGGCATTATTTACAACTAAAGCTGAGTATATGACAGTAGCTGAAGCTGCAAAAGAAGCCTTATGGCTTGCTTGGCTAGTAAAGGAACTGGGTGTTGAGCAAGGTGGAGTTCAGTTGCATTATTACAGTCACTGTCATTTATCTGGCTAAGAACTAGGTGTACCATGCAAGAACCGAGCATATTGATGTTAAGTATCACAAGATTAGAGAATTGATTGCTTGTGGTGAGATATTTTTGCAGAAGGTTCACACTAATGGAAATACAGCTGATATGTTAACTAAGCCAGTTATTATCAACAAGTTTTTGCATTGCGTGTACTTGTTGAATGTTTACAGTTGCTAGACAGCATGCTAGCCCAACCCACTTTGGTGCATGTAAGAAACTCCATGATGTATTTCTCCTAAGGAGCTGAATATTCGCCAAGGTGGAGATTTGTTATGTATGGCTCATATACCATATGAGGAACAGATGCTGGAGCGAAACGGAGCGAGCCAGTGGAGCGGAGCAAAAGAATCTATCCAATCGAGGGAGTTACGAGGGTTGAGGGTGCGGGGGCAACACCCCGTGATACGGTACATGGGTAANCCATAGGCAGTACAGTTGGCTGCTTGATGTATGCAATGGTATGTACTCGCCCTGATTTGGCTCATACTATTAGTCAAGTCTGCAAATACATGTCTAAACCAGGAAGGCGATATTGGGAAGCAGTCAAGTGGATTTTCAGATATCTGAAGGGTACTGTAGGACAAGAAATTATTTTTAGTAGTAGCAAAATGATCCTTCAGTTGTTGGGTATGTTGATTTAGACTATGCAGGATGGCTGAAGATCTACAACTGGGTATGTGTTTACTCTTGGTGGAGGGTTTATATGTTGGAAATCAACAATTCAGTCTATTGTGACACTATTTACAACTAAAGCTGAGTATATGGCAGTAGCTGAAGCTGCAAAAGAAGTCTTATGGCTTGCTTGGCTAGTAAAGGAACTGGGTGTTGAGCAAGGTGGAGTTCAGTTGCATTATTACAGTCACTGTCATTTATCTGGCTAAGAACTAGGTGTACCATGCAAGAACCGAGCATATTGATGTTAAGTATTACAAGATTAGAGAATTGATTGCTTATGGTGAGATATTTTTGCAGAAGGTTCACACTAATGGAAATACAACTGAGATGTTAACTAAGCCAGTTACTATCAACAAGTTTTTGCATTGCGTGTACTTGTTGAATGTTTGCAGTTGCTAGACAGCATGCTAGCCCAACCCACTTCGGTGCATGTAAGAAACTCCATGATGTATTTCTCCTAAGGAGCTGAAATATTCGCCAAGGTGGATATTTGTTATGTATGGCTCATATACCATATGAGGGACAGATGCTGGAGCGAAACGGAGCTAGCCAGTGGAGCGGAGCAAAAGTATCTATCCAATCGAGGGAGTTACGAGGGTTGAGGGTGCGGGGGCAACACCCCGTGATACGGTACATGGGTAATTTTGTAATTACACATTGTACTCTAGAGTTATATATATATATATATATATATATATATATCATGTTTGTAATCCTAGGAATATATTCTGTATCTTGTACTCTTTTCTGAGATTAAAGGAATGTTGTCGCTCAGCTCCCGAAGATGTAGGCATCTTTGCCGAACCTCGTTAAATCTTTGTGTTTTCTTCTCGATTTGTGTCAATTCCTATTTTTCTTCGCCCTAATTTCTCAACAACAATAATAACAACACCCTTATTAAAGCAAGGGCAATCATGTAATTTTCAACTTTAGCTCTCTATTATCTATAAATAGAGGATCATGACATGTATTAGTGATTTTTGTCTCTTCTCTTTAGACTCATGCTCTGCAGAAAGAACTCTCTTCATTTCTCTCTTGTAACTCCCACATCCAATATATACAATGGGTTACATAGCCCGAGAATATGTCAATTCACCCCCAAGAGCAAGTTTATGTGTGTTATTTTCTTCTGTCTTATATCCGTCTCTTTTTTTCTCTCATCTTTGATTTCTATTGTTAGGCATGTCTCATCAGTTAATGTGTTGATAGATTAAAATTCAAATAACAAAACAACCCCTTTCCGAAAGTGTGGCCTCTCATACTTCTGAGGCGCATTTGATCTGCTTTGAAGTTTAATCACTAACAATAATAGCTATGGCTTAAAAAAAATAAAAAAGTCGCCGCATTGAACTTCCCAACAGCAAGCCAGACCCAGACCGAATAAATAAGGAATCCATTCTGTTATCGCTTTCCTACTGCACCTCTTCCAAAATGAGCAGGGCTGCTGCTGAGCAGATATCCCTATTCCGCTCCCAGATTGAAGACGGGAGGTAACTGTGCTCTCCGAATTTCCCTGGCTCATTATTCTTTCAAGCTTTTCCACAAAAAATCCCTCCGATCTTTCCTCCAGTTTCAGCGATGTTACTCTTCTGATCCTTGAATCGGTTCTCGTCGCCAAGAACATGCGAGCTCTGCTGGAGATCAGGTCGAGTCTCCAAAAGCTTCTTCGATCGAAGGCCAAGCTTGTAATGGATAGAATCGCTGCAAAGTCTGCTGATGAGAAACTCAGAGTTGCCGAGTTCTTCGTCAAAGCGTTCGCGCTAGTAGGAGACGTGGAAGTAAGTTTTTAGCATGTTCTTTTTAATGATTATATATGGTTGGATGTCTTCTTGCGGATCGAACTATGGAACACTAAATTTTCAATGGTTAGAAGCATTTGCATTTTGTTTGGTAGGTTGCCTGAAAAGAGGCATGATTTGGTTCCTAGGGGCCAATACTGTTTTCCTTATATCTCTAGCTGATCTGTGTTACATCAGGATGGAAATGATGATATTTCTAATATTTCGATAATTAAAAAAAAAAACTCTTGAAGTAAAATAAACAACTAAAGTTCACTGAAACACACGGTTGAGAGGTATAACCCTATACTCCTCTACAGTAGGTTTTCTGAGAAAGTGCAAAATGATAGTCTTGATTGTGATAAATATGGAAACGGATTTGGAGGGTGACAAAGACATGCTCAGAAGGAATCACATGTGCAGTGATAGGTGAAGAATTTAGTCTGATTCTTTTGTTTCTGTTGGTCGTGCCCATCCAGAGTTCCTCTTGCACCAGCAAACTGTAGTTAGCTGATACCAAAACTTGTTCTATAATTTTAGATTAATAAATTTATATTTATTAAAGCACATTTTTCTTTATTTGATGCCAAATTATGAACAATTTATTGCAACCGGCTTGCAATTAATCTTTGCTTAGTGATTGTTTGGATGCTCCATAATAGTTTTTTTATGTTAACAAAATTTGTTATGTCCATCCAAGCTACTCTATGCATCCCCATTATCTGCTTACTCTCACATGAAGTTTTTGGTTTTTAACTACAAAAATATTTGTTATGGTTTGATTAGCAAATAATACCATTTCTTATGGTTTTGTAATTTATGCCAAGCATGCTTCTTTCCAGAGTTGCTTGGCTCTGAGGTATGAGGCGTTGGTTCTAAGGGAGACCAAGTATTACAATTATAATGGCTTTCGAGTTTCATATCAGGAATGGTATACCTTTGCAAAGGATTCATTTTATAATGGATATTATGCAATAGCTGTTAAGGTAACTTTTTTTTTCATGTTAAAAATATTTGTTTATTTGGCAAAAATTTGGGATTGTCAACTTTTATTTAATGCATAACTTGGATTATTTATATTGTTAAATTTATTAGTTGCTCTGAGCCTTTTTGTTTTCCTGCTTCATGATCAATTTGTTGCTTCTGCACAATAACTTGCCTGCTGACAGACATCATTCTTTTTTACAATCTTGATTATTTTGTAGTCATGTCTTTGATGAATTATAAATACATATTCAAATTTAATATGGACAACCCTGTTTTTTAAATCCTTGTGAAATTTCATCAATTTTAATGCTAAAAAATGCCATCAGATTTCAATGTTTAATGTTGAAATTAAAGCAAGTTTGAAGGATTCGTTATACTCAAAAAGATTTGTTCGAACCTTTACTTTTAACCTTCAAGCTTTTCTACAAATGTTTAATGAATGTCGTTTGGATGGTATCTCAATGTTTAGGGCCAAAGAACTCTTCAGCTTTTAATCTGCTGTGTTGAAATTAAAACAACGACTGACACTTGTGATGTTGAATAACAGTGACATGGTCTTTAATTTCCAGGTAAGAGAGGTTCTATTTGAACAATATAAACAATAGGTTATTGTTAGATAGAAACAGTAAACTAAAATTCCTTCAAAATCCTATATTACTTTTACTATGACAGGAGCTATTTTGATATGCTTAAATTAATGACCTTGGATATTGTCTGATCATATGTGTCGCTGGCTTTTGAAATTGAGTTGTTATTTCGTTACGAACCCCAAATGAGATCATTTTGGTGTTGTTTTTATAGGGATTTGACAGCGCACTTTCTTGCTTTCAGTCTGAATGGAAGGCAAATGAAAATAATGTTGATTTCCTTCTGAAAGATAATATTGTCGATAAAATTAGAAAACTCAGAGATGAAGCTTCTTCAATGATTTCATCAAGTTCTGGTATGCACCTTTCTTGTTTGATTTGAACTGCCATGCTATTTTAAGTTTTTCTTAACATTTTCTACTTTATTTAGTCACTATCCAATGTTAGACAAAGAATAGTTGATACATCCTTTTGTTATGGAACCAAAATTCATCATCCATTATGTATAGCCAAAAACGGCATTGATGGGCCAACAGTACTAGGAATTGCTTTGTGGGCCTTCTCCCAGTGTAAAGTCCTTTAGATGATCTAGCCTAGAAAGCAGGTGAATTGTAGATGGACTGATCCAAGCAGAACTGATCCTAATGGATAGCAACCGATTATGAGTGAGTGAATATGAGTGGCCGAATACCAATTGCTTGATAAAAATATCCAATTAGAAGAAACTCAAAATAATGGCTAGTACTCAGTAACAAGCCATCTCGCTAATGCCATTAGTTGACTTCGTTACCTCACTAAGAACCATACCTTACAACCCCAAGCAGATTATGAGACCATAATCTAATCTCCATACGAGAGACGCTCGTAGGATGAACTCTTGAGGGCAGGGGATTAACTAAATGCCCGACAAGGTTTGACAAAGTAAGTAGGAATGGAAAGTCAAAAGTGATGTCGACAGACGATAGGACACTGGAGATAGCATAATATATACACCTAAGGAGGCAAATAAGAAACTCAAGCAGCTAAGGATCCCATGGGATCTGAGTGTAATCATAATTTTCATATATTTTTAATAAGAAATCCCCTTAAATAAAATGGGGAGCTATTGTGAAGGGAAGATATTTTTCCTTCTTATGGGAGAGCACCAACTCCCTCTTTTTTTTTCTTCACTAGTTCCATCCTTTGGTGTGTTTCCACGGACAAAATAGAATTCAACTCATTAACATAACAATTCATGTGACATTTTATTTTTGGATCAAATAGTAGCTTTTTTTTTGTAAAAGTAGAGCTTTGTTGTCATCCAAATGTCTTTCAGATCAATGAAGAAACTTGCTCATAGNTGTAAAAGTAGAGCTTTGTTGTCATCCAAATGTCTTTCAGATCAATGAAGAAACTTGCTCATAGGGATGAAGTGACTTGAATAATTTTTGGGGTGAACTAAAGCCAAGATTGAGAGAGTGGGGAGTAGAGTATGGATTTTTATTATTTTAGAAGCTGCACAACCTACTAGCCTATGTACTTAAGGAAAATAATTCATGTAGCCGACCCAACTGAGTGGGATAAATACTAGTTGTTGTTGTTGTTGTTATTATACTAACACAGTATTTGACAAGCTTGTGTAATTTTTTAAGATTATTTTTTTGTTCACTTAAAATAAATTTTATTATTTATAAGTTGTTATTCTGGAAAATAACTATTCTTTTTTTTGCCTTGTGTATTTCAAGCTATAGTAGATTTTGAGTAGTCTATTGGCGTGTTATTTCAAGATATGATAAATTCATATTGATTAAAGACTATTGGTTACCGTTGTGATTCTGATTTTAGCTATATTATTATTTTAGATCTATTTTTTGACCGTCACGGTGATATAAATCTTTTATTGATAAAGAAATTATATAATGATTGTTTTATATTATTTCTTTTATTGCATAGTTTTGTGATCTAAATGAAATAATATTAGTGTTTTTATTTATTATATAGTTTGGTGACACAGCCTCATCAACTTTAGTCAGTTTTCGAAGGAGGATCAGACTCCTGCTTGGGAGCATGCACTGTTTAGCAATTTTTGATTAAAATTTGAAAAATATATTTTCTAATATTTAATTTCAATATTTAATGTAGTTGCATGTTTCTTAAGGTGTGTTAAATTTGATGTTAAATTTATTTTTAGCATGTGCAACATTCTTAGATGTTGCTTTTGAACATTTAATATATTTATTAGAGCGCATGTAGGAGATTTATTGTGCACGCTTTTCAATATGAGGCAAGTTGAGTTAAGTTTATTTGAGGCAGTCAAAGTTTTTTCAGACTTTGTATTTGAGCATTTAACACATTTGTCGGAGCACAGTCGGGCAATTTAGCGTAAATGCTTTTCAAGATAACGATAATCTGAGTTAATTTTTTTTAAAACTTATGGGGTATTCTTAGACTTTGTGTTCAAGCGTTTAACATATTGGTTGCAGCTCATCTAAATAATTTTTATATTAAGTCTTTGATTTTGCCTTTTTCTCGGCTTGTATGTTTAATTATGGGTTTGGCAATACCCCTAAAACTGAAGTAAAGAAAAAATGAGTGACTTGCACTAACAGATGAGGTATTTATAGACTTCTACGAGGCCGCTTTTTAAGGAAAATATTTATGAGGGAACAATAAAACAAGAATGCACGGGTTGCAATCTAATGGATATTAAAATATTAATCCAACGGTTGATGCATTCAATACATGTGCTCAAAATTTCTTTCTGAGAATTCAATTAATATTTTCACAATTTCCTTATGAGAAAAACGGGACTCATAGAAGTCGGGTCATAGATTTAGGAATCTATTGTCGATGTTCTGGTTGTTTGGTTTCATGGCTATATATATTTAAGTTTATTATGATATTTTTGGTTCATCAATTCTTTGATCCATTAATATTTTTAAGTTTACTGTGATATTCTTGGTTCATCAAGTCTTTGATGATGCATTAATAGCTATTCATGAAGTATTCGTCGAGTTAGTCTGTTGATAACCTAAGGTGCATAATTTTTCTCTGTTCTAAAAAAATCTTTTTTTTTTGATCTATTAGTGCGCTTTCTTTCTGGAAAAAAAAACCATGTTTCACATGCAATTTCTTTTTTTATCACTCCTTTTCTGAACTATTCTGGATGTCTGTATACTTGATGCTACCAAACAGTTCAGGCACTTACCTCCAAATACTTGAAAAGAAAGGCCACTGAAGATGACCAAAGGTGCACTTTATTTTCCACCAACTCCCAGCAAGCTGCAAGCTCAATGTTCAGACTTGGGATCAATAAGAGAAATGCACATAAACTTTTCCAGAGCCAACGACAGAAACAACTGATGTCAGGGCCATAGCATATTTCTTTTGACGTTCATTCTTTCTGACGTTTATGGGGAAATGGTTCTACTGCTCTATTTTTGAAGGTTTGGTACTTCTATTTGTTTCCTTGGTATTAATTTCTAACCATGACCTCTTTTACATCCCGCTGCAGGATTACCACGATTTGTCAGATCCAGATTTATGGTTACCACTTTTTATTTTTTACTTGAAGGAGGATCATATTTCTGTTGATATAAGACAGCTGCACTCTGAGATGGCTTTTACATTCAATTTAATTCAAATATAGCTTTCAGTGAAGGTAATTTAGCTATATGAACCAGTGAGCTACACAGGCCGCTAAAAGCCCGCTTTTCCAGTCTACCCATCTTCCCCTTTACCTAAGCCTCCTTGCATTTTGCCATACGCCTTAATTAACATAGGATTACGCGATTCCATAGCTAACCGTCGGGATGACTTCTTCTGGGCAAGGTTCTCCCTTTTATATGCATCTATACTTTGTTTTGTAGGGTGTTAACCATTCGAATTCAAGGCTAGGAACTTTAGAACGGAGGGGGTCATGGTCTGACTAATTTGAGGAGAGGTGAGGTGAAGCAAGGATACACAAGAGTAAAGGAGAGATAAATTGAGTCATGGGTGGAACTTTTTTTTATTGGTTATGTTTAAACAAGATTTAGAAGGAGCAGTTTGACAACGGAAGAATGGTCCATTTTTCATAAATTATATGATATGATACTTATAGGTATTTTTCAAGTTGGTCTCTTTTGCACGGGAGGACTCTCTCCTGTCCATTCTTTGGGTTATACTCATGTCGATTATTACACGTGAAGAGAACGGTGCGGTAAATCCCTCATTTTAGAGGAGATATAATTTGATGGATCCTGTATTAATTTTTTTTTAAGGTATCATGCACTTATTTTATCTTCTCTACCATCTTGTGTTGTGTGTGGAGCCCGATTAAGAAAAACGAAAAAAAAAAAAACTGTTTTTGCCTAAATGCCCCGTTCCGCCTTTCCTCCTTTGCTTCTTCCCATTTTTTTCGCGAATCAGTTTCCCTATCTCTCGTCGTCTCCGCCTTCTGCAGTTCGCGCTTGTCTCCGCCTCTCTTGCTTGCGAAATAGAAGTTCAACGATTCTTCTCTCTTGCTCGCTGTAGTTCGCTCCTCCCGTCATGTTCGTGATTTCCTTGGATTTTTCTTGAGGCTTACGGGAAGCAGAAGGTGCTCTCTCTTAGTTGTTTCTGCGTGTTTGGCAGAAGGAAGAAGAAGATAGTGTAAGAAGAAGGTTGCTCTCCTTGATTTCTTCTTGGTAGATTGGGGTAGAAGAGAAATAGGTTTTTCTCTTGTACGTTTTTCTTCTCCTTGATTTCTTCTTGGTAGATTGTGGTAGAAGAGAAATAGGTTTTGTTTTTGTACATTTTTCTTCTTCTTCGGTGTATCTCGGTGTAGAGAGAAGAGAGGAGAAGTGAGAGAAAGAGTTCGCTCTTGTAATTGGAGACGATCCACTGGTGTAAATTCCTTAATTAGTAAAATCCTCTGCAACTCCGTTGATGTAGGTAATTTGCAGAATCTTTCATGTGAATCTTCTCGTTCTATTTTTCACTTCATCGTCGATCATTTTAAATTTCATTTATATCACAACAACTGGTATCAGAGTCAATGACTGCAGATGAAGTGAAAATTTCAGGGATCGAGAGGTTCGATGACACAGATTTTGGTTACTGGAGGATGCTGATAGAAGACTACCTCTATAGGAAGAAATTTCATCTTCCGTTATTGGGGAAAAAATCTGAAAGAATAGATAAGGCTAAATGAAATCTGTTGAATAGACAAGTTCTAGGGGTTATTCGATTGACCCTATCGAGGTCCGTTGCACACAATGTCGTCAAGGAGATGATGACTGCAGATCTTATGGCAGCCCTGTCAGGTATGTATGAAAAGACATCGACGAATAACAAGGTATATCTGATGAAAAAGTTATTCAATTTGAAGATGGCGGAAGGTACGTCTGTTGTACAACACTTGAATGATTTCAATACTATCACAAATCAATTATTATTTGTGCAAATTGAATTTGATGATGAGATATGTGCACTAATCTTGTTGGCTTCATTATCAAATAGTTGAGAAGTTATGAGGATGACTGTCAGTAATTCTGCAGGTAAATCTAAACTGAAATTTGAAGATATTCGTGATTTGATTTTGGCTGAGGAGGTGCGCAAGAAAGATTCTAGTGAGATCTCAGGTTCGAGTTCGGCATTAAATGTTGATTCCAGAGGGAGAGCACATAACAAGAACTCAAACAGGGAAAGATCAAAATCAAAGAACAGAAACATGAGCAAATCAAGGCCTGGTAAACAAGTAACTTGCTGGAATTGTGACAAAACTGACCACATAAGGAGGAACTACAAGAATTCTAAGAAGAAGGAGAATGAAAATGCAAATGTGGTAACTGAAGAATTACATGATGCACTACTGCTGACAGTTTGTAGTTTTGTTGATGACTAAATACTAAATTCAGGAGCTTCTTTCCATACAACTTTCTATAGGGAATTGATGCAGAATTATGTTGCAGGTGACTTCGGGAAAGTATATATGTCAGATGGAGAAGCTCTGAACGTGGTAGAAATGAGAGATATTGACATTGTACTTCCAAACAAGAACAAGTGGACTCTGTAAAAAGTAAGATACATTCCTGAACTGAAGAAGAACCTCATTTATGTTGGGCAGCTTGATGAGTGTAGACATTCAGTGTTCTCAGATAGTACCTGCAAGGTTACTAAAGGAGCACGGGCACTGGCTCGGGGTAAGAAAACATGTACGTTGTATATGACAACTGATTTAATTAATAGTGTTGATACTACTGTTGCAGAGAGCACAACAGAGTTGTGGCATTGCAGACTTGACCACATGAGTCGGAGAGGTATGAAGGAACTTCTGTCCAGAGGTAAGCTACCAGAACTAAAGTCAGTTGATCTTGACATCTGTGAGAGCTGCATTATGGGGAAGCAGAGGAAAGTCAGTTCCTTGAAAGGTAGCAGGATGCCAAAGGCAGGAAAACTGGATCTTGTACACACAGATGTGTGGGGACCTTCTCCAGTCGCATCTCTTGGAGGCTTTCGTTACTACATCACATTCATTGATGATCATAACAGAAAGGTATGGGTTTTTTTCTTGAAGTGTAAATTTGATGTATTCAGTGTATTCAAGACTTGGAAGGTCGTGGTTGAGACAGAGACATGCTTAAAGCTGAAATGTATGAGGTCTGATAATGTGGTGAGTACATTGATGGTGGGTTCAAGGAGTACTGTGCAACTCAGGGAATCAGAGTGGAGAAGACCACTCCAGGGACACCATAGTAAAATGGTGTTGCAGAGCGCATGAATAGGATCATTAATGAGCGGGCTAGAAGCATGAGTTTGCGCGCCGGACTACAACCTACTTCCTGGGCAGAAGCAGTCAGTACTGTAGTTTATTTGATCAATAGGGGACCATCTGGAACTGTGAATTAGCTGAAGAAGTCTGGAGCGAGAAAGAGGTCAAATTTTCTCACCTTAAGACTTTTGGTTGTCTTTCTTATATACTCATTAA
>JXCR01142107.1:14048-61363 GCA_002079205.1 Phalaenopsis hybrid cultivar
GGGGGGGGGGGGGGGGGGGTGAAAGTATTACCTCTAACTTCTTAGACCACCATTCCTCTGAAGCATCCATGACACGTTTGATGGGATCCCAACCTAATCATGTGGATCCTCATTTCAGTTCCTTCCATAACTTCCAGTCCTTTTTTAGCTGATTCCACTTGTTTTTGAATTTTAACCTGTCGTACTCACAGCCGGTCATTTCCTTGAATTTCTTGGAAATATTTTGCCACCTTTCTTTGTTAAAATAGGTGATAGGCCTATCACCAATTTCAATCTCCTTAACACATAAATTGCAAAAAATTTTGGGTGACATCTTTATCCCACATAGCTGACGTAGAGGCTTTTTTATTCATAGCCATAATGAGACTAATAAGAAAATGATTCAATTCTTCAGGAATTCTTACAAATATTAGGCAATACTTAGCAACAATGTTTAAAGTAAAGAGGTAGAATTTTAAAAGAGCTAATATAGCATTAACAAACATTACCTAACAAAACCGACTTGCCAAAAATCTATCCCAATTAGGGTAGCTAGGAAAATAAATAATTTAGCTTAAATTTTAAAAATATGTGATATCAAACAACATTAGGAAATATTTATTATCAATCCCAGATCCTTTAATAATGTTACATGTATTATCAAGAAGCTAATTGCCAACTGTCCAACCCTTTCTAACGCTTCCATGTGAAAATGTCAGTTTATGAGTTCATTCTCATTTCATAACCGGCCATAACAAACAAATAACAGAAATAGGGGGAAGAATAGAAATGTATTCGGGCTTTCCATAACAAGTCTCAATCAAAGAAATAACAGAAAAATATATTCGGTCAAATATGCTAATGAGTTTATTCTCATTTCATAACCGGTAGGGAGAATAGCACCAAAAAATTATTTCCTGCATTCCAATGTGGCAGATCAACAAAGCTTATATATCCAGAGACGAAAAATTCCAGGAAAAACGAATTCCAAGACTGCAGTACGCATGCTGGCCAATTCGGCTAATAAAAATTACAGGAAATAACAATTTCAGGAAATAAGGGGAAGATTTGAAATAAATATAGATGATTCTGAAGCTCAAATATCATCACAAACTGAAAATAAAAGATATTAAACACATTTGCGAAAGAGATCAACACATGATCGTCGTCAGCACCATAAACCAGAAGATGTAACTGATAGCTCGATAATCGAAAAATTCTATGGAGATTATCTTAAAAAATCAAAAAGCTACTTACGATGACCAAAGGTAACCGAAGTCATCCATACTAAACTCATGATTCTTACGGTAACCAAAAACAACAACTTACAGAACGAAGAATGCAGATCAAAGAGGAAAAGGGTCCGAATCTCCTCAAAGAGCGACAGTTTTAGGGCACGATAGATCTAGATCGTTTGATCTCCTCTTCGCACGCTGTGGGAGTTTAGGGCATGAACTGGGGAAAGCGGAGAGATAAGTAATGTAGAAATCCTTTGAAACGCTCGATCGCGGTACTATAGGCGTGGCCCGCAGTATTGTTATAAGCAAATTGTGCGTTTTATGAGAGACATATTAGACGCGCGAAACAAATGCATAAGACGTCCGCGAATAAGCATATCCTCATGTATCACATATGTAAATATATAAAAACTGCGGTATGGTGAAAATCTCCACACCCTACGGTCGGTGCCGTTCATGCTGCATGCAATTGCTCGCATATTAAAAGCCACGCTATTTACATTTCTCTCAAGCAGCGCTGTCATTCTAGGGTTCCTTTTCTAAAAGTGTTTCTAGGGTTNGAAAGTATTACCTCTAGCTTCTCAGACCACCATTCCTCTGAAGCATCCACGGTACGTTTGATGGGATCCCAACCTAATACTGTGGATCCTCATTTCAGTTCCTTCCATAACTTCCAGTCCTGTTTTAGCTGATTCCACTTGTTTTTGAATTTTAACCTGTCGTACTCACAACCGGTCATTTCCTTGAATTTCTTGAAAATATTTTATCACCCTTTTTTGTTAAAATAGGTGGTAGGCCTATCACTAATTTCAATCTCCTTAATACATAAATTGCAAAAAAATTTGGTGACATCTTTATCCCACATAGCTGACGTAGAGGCTTTTTTATTCTTAGCCATAATGAAACTAATAAGAAAATGATTCAATTTTTCAAGAATTCTTACAAATATTAGGCAATACTGAGCAACAATGTTTAAAGTAAAGAGGTAGAATTTTAAAAGAGCTAACATAGCATTAGCCATTACCTAACAAAACTGATTTGCCAAAAATGCTATTCCAATTAGGGTAGCTAGAAAAATAAATAATTTAGCTTAAATTTTAAAGATAAGTGATATCAAACAAGATTAGGAAATATTTATCATCAATCTCGGATCCTTTAATGATGTTACATGTATTATCAAGAAGCTAATTGCCAACTGTCCAACCCTTTCTAACGCTTCCATGTGAAAATGTCAGTTTATGAGTTCATTCTCATTTCATAACTGTTCATAACAAACAAATAGAAGAAATAGGGGGAAGAATAGAAATGTATTCGGGCTTTCCATAACAAGTCCTCAATTAAAGAAATAGCAGAAAAATGTATTCGGTCAAATATGCTAATGAGTTTATTCTCATTTCATAACCGATAGAGAGAAAAACACCAAAAAATTATTTCCTGCATTCCAATGTGGCAGACAAGCAAAATTTATATGTCCAGAGACGAAAAATTCCAGGAAAAACCAATTCCAAGACTGCATTACGCATTCTGGTCAATTTGACTAATAAAAATTCCAGGAGAACAATTTCAGGAAATAAGAGGAAAATTTGAAATAAATATAGATGATTCTGAAGCTCAAATGTCATCACAAACTGAAAATAGAAGATATTAAACACATTTACGAAAGAGATCAACACATGATCGTGGCCACCGCCCAAAACCAGAAGATGTAACTGATAGCTCGATAATCGAAAAACTCTATGGAGATTATCTCAAAAAATCAAAAAGCTACTCACGACGACCAAAGATAATCGAAGTCATCCATACTAAACTCATGATTCTTACGGTAACCAAAGACGACAACTTACAGAACGAATAATGCAGATCAAAAAGAAAAGTGGTCCAAATCTCCTCAGAGAGCGACAGTTTTAGGCACGATAGATCTAGATCGTTTGATCTCCTCTTCGCACGCTGTGGGAGCTTAGTGCATGAACTGGGGAAAGCAAAGAGGTAAGTAATGTAAAAATCCTTCGAAACGCTCGATCGCGGTGCTATAGGCGTGACCCGTGGTACTGTTATAAGCAGATTGTGCGTTTTACGGGAGACATTATAGACGCACAAAACAAACGCATAAGAAGTTTTATAGGAGGCATCATAGACGCGCGAAACAAACGCATAAGACGTGTTTTCAAAACACATAATCAGCTAATAAGCCCTTATGTATCACTTATGTAAATATATAAAAAATGTGGTATGCTGAAAAATCTCCACACCCTACGGTCGGAGTCTCGTTCATGCTGCATTAATTCGCGCTGGCAATTGCTCGCATATTAAAAACCACGCTATTTACATTTCTCTCAAGCAGCGCTGTCATTCTAGGGTTCCTTTTCTAAAAGTGTTTCTAGGGTTTCCTCGTTTCCTTTACTGGGAAACTTGGCCTTATAAACATATCCTCAATCTTGTTCTTGTTGTTGGCTTGGAGACTCTAATCGGCCGCTATGGCGGGCGGGAACTTTCTCGGCCGAGTCATTAGCTACGTCGTCAATGAATTGGTCGTCGAAGGCCTCGCCAACAAGTAATTTCATTGTTACTTCCGTACTTCTATAATTATTTTTTTCGGATTTCACTATTTTAAACTTGATTTTGATTCAAAGAAGAAGTTTTCTTGTTTCTTTTTTGATGGATTGAAGTTTAGTTGTTAATTGATGAACCTTGATGCTGTTACATGCCTCCTTATTTATCTGACTTTCTTACAAGAAATATTTTCTTGCAAGAAATGGTTTTCTTTCAGTAGCTAGTGGTATGGAAATCTTAATCCGGAAATTTATGCTTATTGTAGTTGAGGTTGAACCACAAAAAATTGTTTGTTCTCTTTTGTTCCCATCCTCTGACCCTCGATGCCTGAATTACTATGAAGGTTGCCTAAAAATGCTTTTAACTTGTCACGCAGTAGATATTTATGATACTTTTTCCTTCTTATTTGTTGTTTCTTGGTCCTTCTAAATCGGTAGAATTACGGCCTCCATCTGTATTGTGTTTTTCTGCGATGCTATTTAATCTGTTTAGCAAGCTAGTACCTGTGTGGCTAACTCATTCTCTTGAAGCTACAGTATATAGTTCTCAGTCTACTCCAATTTCAGGCCTCTACGAAAGGGGAGAGTTTTTGTCTGCACACTTGCAGAAGCATGGGAGATTGGGTACATTAATGTGCTTATTTATTATATTAGAGGTTTTTTTTGCTTTGTCTTCTACTTATTAATCTTCCTAGAAACTGCAAAGAATTGTTGACTTGAGAATGTGATTTAAGGTGCATTGTGCGGCTGCTATTTTTCCAAGAAGCTGCTCTAAAGATGCTTCAGAAGCAGCTTTTTCAGGAGTCGTTAGAAAGCTGCTGATGAAGAAACATGTGTCTATTTGGAAGACCTGTTATGCTGCTGCTGTTTCTGTTGAGAAAGACTGTTTTGCCTTATATATATGTAATATATTGAAATAAGTGCAGTTTTTATAATATTTATAATTAAATTACAGAAAAAGTTCGGACAGATAAAAAACCGGCAGTTCAATCCAAAATACCTACAACAACGACAACAACAACAAAGCCTTAATCTCATTATGTGGGGTCGTCTACATGAATCCTTTTTCTCCATTATGTCATATTTAGTGTCATATTTTCATTTAGTTCTAGTAAATTAACATCATTTTCTTATACAATAAGCCCAAGTTTTCCTAGTTCTACCTCTGCTTTTCTTAACATAAGTCGAATCTAAAACATCTATTCTTTTAATCGGATCATCAGATGGTCGACGTTTAATGTGACCAAACCATCTAAGACAACTTTCTCTAATTTTGATCCGTAACAGGAGCTACGCCAACCCTATCACGAATATATTCATTTCGCATTTTGTCTCTAAGTGTAAACGCCACAGGAGCTACACCAATCCTATCACAGATGTACTCATTTTGCATTGTCTCTAAGTGTAAACCCTATCACAGATATATTCATTTTGCATTTTGTCTCTAAGTGTAGAGCCACTCATCCAAAATACCCTAATACATAAAAAAGAATTAGCTATTTGAAGCAAATGACTACAATAACGAGAACAACAACAATAATCAACAAGCCTATAATGATGTTTGACATGAAATCCTGATGATCAAGCCTTCGACACAATCTCCTTTCCATCCCTGTATCTCTCATCGACTGATCACAGTCTGAAGTTACCTCATCAGTGTCATCAGCCCACCGAAAGTAGTCACAATCTGCAGGAATCTTATTTCTGGGACAAAAATAAAATTTCTGAAATTGAGTCCAGTAGCTTGACACATCTGTCATTGTTGGATATGCATGGAGAGCAGTGTGGGCACTCAAAGTAATATTGATGTTGTTTGTCACCAGCTGTGATATCTGTTAGGATAGATTAGTTGCTCTACTTTTACTTTTCTTTTTCTCTTTTTATGCCGAGGTGCAGATAGTTTAGAGTGACTGAACTCCCCTTGCCCCCTTTCTTTCGGTTGTTCCATGTAGACCTCGTTCGAATAACACATTTAGTCTCATCCAAATTAGAGGTAGGCTCTTCTGTTATGGTCCAGATGCTGACCCCTGTTGCTACAACAACAAGAAACATAGTGTCTAGCTTCTCCTCCAGCTCCAGTTCAATGCCAAAAAAATTTAATTTCTTTGCATTGGTAAAACCTACAATTGATAAATTGACCTTTTAAAATGTATAATTTTAAATTAAGAATAATGGAATATAAGATGTTCTACTTTTTGAAATCTTCTCTTAGCTGTATCAACTGTTTTTCTAATGGGGTCCCATCCTAAACCACTAACCCCTCTCTTGAGGTCCTTCCACAACTTCAATCCAGTTTAAGCTGATCCCATTTATTTTTTACTTGAGTTTTGTCATACATTCTACCAGTTCTTTCTTGAACGAGTTTGGTTATATTTTGCCAAGCTTCCTTACTGAAATTTGTTGTTGGTGTATTTGTTTTTTCTACATTTTTAAGCATAAGGCACAAAAAATTATCTTCGTTTCCTATCCCAAGTAGCAAATGTTTCATATTCTTTTTGTTTACCCATCTGATATCTAAGTAAAAAAAAAAAGAGAAATATATCAACATAATTTTGCAAGTAAATAATTATACGTAAACCTAAGCAAGAATATGTCAAATAAAAAGTAAAAGTAGAGCTCAAAATCAGTTCATAGATGCCAAAGATAGCTCCATCCATGATCATCAACTGTGTTATGTAGGCATAAAGACCATACGGTATTTGTGTCAAATTAGCATGACTATTTTTTTTTAGATTCACATTTGGTAATCGGTTAAGCCCTTTGTTATGTTTTTTCTTTCATCGCTCTACTAAACATTTTCCAAAAATATGAAATGTGCCCTTCAAATCTTATTCCGAAAGCCTCATCATAAGCGAAAATCAGGCAACCAACGGGTAAACAAAACAACCGAAGTAATAAGATCATATAAATCATCCAAGCAAACCAAGGAATGCTCATCTGTTTGTTTTAGATTTCTTTGTTTTATTTTGTTTGAATAGATATGTGAGCTCTGTTCTTCAGTTTTTTTGAAAAATTATGTTGGCCTAATTGCTTGTTCTTGCCTCTTCTTCATTTTGGAGTAATATTTTTGGGGAGAATATTGAGCATTGTTTCTTTTTTTGTATTTTTCTTCTGTTGAAACTTTTATAAATAGAATTACATACATTTTGCTACACATTTGAAGATTTTATGTCCATAGATAAGTTGGTATCATCTTTACGTGTCTTGGTCAATCAGTAGAAGCAATGACATAAAATATATACGAGTATTGTTCATCTATTCATTTCAGAATTTTTGGTGTACTTTTTATGTATATCCAAGCACTACTGCGAACCCTTAGAATACATGTTAGATAAGATACTATAACTAATTTTATGTTTCTTTTGCGCTAGCCAATTTAGATCGTCGAGGCACCAATTATAGCTCAATGAGATCTTTTAACCAAAGATGTCTCTATCCATAATCACCATTTTCCAAAATCGAATAAGCGCTCAAACGTGTTCTCTGGCGATGTGTGATATCTGTGGTAAAAACAACCTTGCCAATTAAAATTGATAAATGGTGATCAATTGAGCTCTTTGATAGTTATTTTTCATTAATGCTCTAAATAACATTTGAATGTCATCCCCCATTTGATACTTATCCGGCATATATCCTCAGCGGATGCATATGTATGATAGGTACACATAAAATTATGAAAGAAACAAACAATCAATGCTGAAATGTACTACATTCCATAACTTCTACTGTTTGATCATACAATCTTCAAATGTATAGTAGAACATATTCAATTCTATTCTTGAAAGTCTCAACAAAAGAAAACAGTTAAAAAAGAGAAAACAATGCTCAACATTTCTCCTCCAAGTTATTACTTTATACTGAGTATGAGTCAAGAACAAACAATTCGACCTACATAAGTTGTTAGAAATACTTATAGCTAGTACTCACATATCTATCCAAAAAAAATAAAAAGCAAAGAAAACTAAAATAAACATATGATAATTGCTCATATATATTTCATCTCATTTCTACTATTGATTAATCAGAACTGATCAGGATCCTACTAACTTATCTATTATGCAAACTTCAAATCTACAACAAAATATATGCAATTATATTTAGAAAAATTTAAGTAAAAGAAAACTACAAAAAAGGAAACAGTGTTTAACATTCTCTCCCAAAAATATTATTTCACAATGAGTAGGCCAAAATAAACAATTCTGCAAGAAAAATTTGTCAAGAAAACTCAAAATCAGTGCTCATATAACTATAAAAATAAAATAAATCAACAAAAAAGTATGAAAAAAATAAATGAGCATTGCTCATATATAATTCATCCCATTGCTTTTGCTGATTCATGAGAATAGATAAGAATGCTATTAACTTATCTACATTCATATTTTAAATGTATAACAAAACATATGCAATTATATTTATAAAAGTCTATGCTGTAGAAAATTAGAAGAAAAAACAGTTCTCAATATTTTGAGTAATTTGATCAACATACTTTATCAGCATAACTGAAAACAATGCTCATATAACTATTCAAACAAAACAACAACAAAGAAATATGAAACAAATAGTTGAGTATTGCTCATTTTTTTTCAATCCATTGCTTCTGTTGATTGATCAAGACAGGTAAAAATGCTGCTAAATTATCTATTATGCAAACTTTCAAATATGCAACAAATTATTTGCAATTCTATTTATTGAAGTTTGAGCAATTCCGACTGAATATTTTGTCAGAAAAATTGAAAATCAATGCTCATATAACTAACTAATAAAATAGACCAACAAAGATATCTGAAACAAATAGATGAGCATTACTTATATATATTTCACCCTATTGCTTCTGCTGATTGTTTAGGACAAGTAAGAATGTTGCTAATTTATTTATCATGCAAACTTTCAAAAGTTCAACAAATCATATGCAATTTTATGTATAAATATCTCAGATAAACTTAAAAAAAAAGCATTGCTCAACATTCTCCCACCAATATATTACTCCACATTGAGCAAGGGCAAGAGCAAAAAATTCGAGTAGTATAATTTGCCAAAAAAACTAAAAACAAGTGCTCACATATCTATCTAAACTGAATAAACTAGGAAAAAAAATCTGAAACATACAGATGAACATTGCTTATGAATATTCCATTCTATTGCTTTTATTGATTGATCAGAACAGGTAAGGATTCTGCTAACTTATCTATCATGCAAAGTTGCAAACTTCAATTGTACAGTAAAACACATGCAATTCTACCTGTAAAAGTATCATATAAAGTTAAAAAAAAGTGATGTTGAACATCTTCTCTCCAAAATATTACTCCACACCGAGGAAGAGGCTAAAATAAACAATTCAGTCAACATAATTTGTCAGAAAAGCTGAAAATCAGTGCTTATGTAACTATCCAAATAAAATAAACTAACAAAAAAACCTGGAACAAACAAGTGAGCATTGCTCATATATTTCACCCCATTGCATCTACTAATGGATTAGAATAGGTAAGGATATTGCTAACCAATCTACCTTGCAAACCTCAACTTTCCATCAAAACATATGCAATACATCTGGAATGCCAAAATTTTTTACAGAGGAAAAAAGAAACGCAGAGGTTGGCAGCGACCGAAGTTAAAAAAAAAATCATAGAGGAGAAAACTTCACCGGAAGGTTTCAGCAAATCGTCGACACCGAACAGGGGGAGGGGAGCGGAGCCGGGTTTCAGCTCCAGCGATACGAGTGTGAAAGGAGTAATGAGGGTATATGCTAGGATATGGAGTGGGATTACCGGAAATCCGAAGGGGCAACAACGCCAAAGGCACTTTGCAACGGAGCTCTAGCTGCGGGCCACACCCTATCCCTTCCATTTTCTCATTCTACTCGATGCGACCTCTAACCGGCATAACGTTGATGATACCTACCTGTTTCTTTATGGATGCATAATGAATTAATTGTTACACTTAACATGCAAAAGAACTAATATTTTTATGTATCTTTTAATCATATTTCAGTTCATCTATTGCCTTTTCATTGAAGATGTTATTTCCTTTTTATTTGAATTTTACCTTTAATAAGATAAAGTTTTATGAATATGTTCTCTATAATCTTCTTNTATCGAATAAGCACTCAAACGTGTTCTCTGGCGACGGGTGGTATCTGTGGTAAAACAACCTTGCCAATTAAAATTGATAAATGGTGATCAATTGAGCCCTTTGATAGTTATTTTTCATCAGTGCTCTAAATAACATTTGAATGTCATCCCCCATTTGATACTTATCCGGCATATATCCTCAGCGAATGCATATGTATGATAGGTACACATAAAATTATGAAAGAAACAAATAATCAATGCTGAAATGTACTACATTCCATAACTTCTACTGTTTGATCATACAAACTTCAAATGTATAGTAGAACATATTCAATTCTATTCTTGAAAGTCTCAACAAAAGAAAACAGTTAAAAAAGAGAAAACAATGCTCAACATTTCTCCTCCAACTTATTACTTTATACTGAGTAGGAGTCGAGAACAATCAATTTGATCAGCATAATTTGTCAGAAATACTTATAGCTAGTACTCGCATATCTATCCAAACAAAATGAAAAACAAAGAAAATTGAAATAAACATATGATAATTGCTCATATATATTTCATCTCATTTCTGCTACTGATTAATCAGAACAGATCGGGATCCTATTAACTTATCTATCATGCAAACTTCAAATATACAATAAAATATATGCAATTATATTTATAAAAATTTAAGTAAAAGAAAACTACAAAAAAAGAAACAGTGCTTAACATTCTCTCCCAAAAATATTACTCCACAATGAGTAAGCCAAACAAACAATTCTGCAAGGAAAAATTGTCAAGAATACTCAAAATTAGTGCTCATATAACTATCAAAATAAAATAAATTAACAAAAAAATTTGAAAAAAATAAATGAAAAAATAAATGAGCATTGCTCATATATAATTCATCCCATTGCTTTTGTTGATTCATCAGAACAAATAAGAATGCTATTAACTTATCTATCATTCATATTTTAAATGTATAACAAAACACATGCAATTCTATTTATAAAAGTCTATGTTATAGAAAATTAGAAGAAAAAACAGTTCTCAATATTTTGAGTAATTCGATCAGCATACTTTATTAGTATAACTGNCTAGACTCCAGTTGGATATAGCCTGATTATCTCAAATTAATGACTTATTTTCCTTATTATCTTTCTCCTTATTTTCTTACTATAGAATCAAGCTAATATATTGTTTATAAAGACCCATGATAGCTCTCTATATTCTAGTAATGATTTTCTCCACATTGATCAAATATTTTATTGACAATTCATTTGGCTTAGGCCCTCTTGAATTTGTCTAATTCCAATTGGTAAGTGTTCATTCTGCATTTCTTATTAATTTTGTTTCATTTATTGAATTCTTCTTGTTTAATACTTCTATGAATCCCGAATTGTTGGGATAAGTCTAATGATGATGATTATGAATTTGTCTATAGTTCTATAAAAGGAGCCATTTCTTACATATTAAATCTGTGATAATTTAATAAACCTTTACCTTGATGAGGTGATAGAATCTGCCAGGTTTTCACATCTTTTTATGCTTTCTGTTAGTTTGCAATATGTTGTACATAATGTGAATTACTTAAATTGCTTCATTGAGCTTTGTTTGTTGGCCAGGAGTGGTAATTACTCCTGGATCAAGGGCTCTAGAAGCTATATGAATTGTTCCCCTCGCTATCCATTCTTGATTTTCTATTTTCCTGCATTGGACGTTGGGGCACTACATTTTCGTTATTGAAGTTGTTTTTTAAAATATGAGTATTTTAAAAAGCAATTTGAATTTTTTTTTCAAAATGAAAAATTAAAACATGTAAAAATTGTACTAATCACATGTGTTTTCAAAAGCAAAAGCAATATAAAAACAAAAATAGAAAATATAATTGATGCCAATTTGGCCCTATGTTTTAGTTGTTCTCTATTTCTTTTGGTTCTATTCTTTTTGTTATTTTTACAGTAACTTGCATATTTAGATATATGCCGTCTTACATATATATGACAATGTGTATTTCACTTTTTAAAATTGAAAATAATGATATATTAGATGTGATATGAAAGATTTGGGTGTCATAGAAGCAAAATGAAATTTTGGGCGTTAGATATGCAAATACTTTATGATATTTTGCCAAAGAATCTAATGATCATTTTTTTTAATGAATAATTGATTAAGAGAACTTAAATCTTGATGTAATACAAAATAATATATGCTTATTTTTATGCATTTTAATTATTTTAAAATACAATTTAATTTATTTTTGAAAATAAAAAATTTAATATATAAAAATCATATCAACTAAAATAAGTAAGTAATCTCAAACAAGCTTTTAGTTTTTAAAAGGCTGTGTTATTAAATTTTTATTTCTATTTTATATTATTCTATATTTTTATTTATTTTAACATATGTATATATTTTAATAATTTTTATTATAATGGTGTGTATGACAAGTGTCCGTATCCTGTACTTTAATTAATAGACATGTCCCATGTTCGTGTCCCTATATCTGTGTCTGTGTCCGTACAACATAACTTAAAACCTTCACTAGTGGGTAAAGAAGGGTAGATGTAATGAAAAAAATATTTAAAATATTACATTCAATATTTTGGATAGTTAATATGTAAATACTCATGTGTAAATATATAAAAATTGAATGAGATTCATAGCCCTCGATTCCCACATCAATTCGTGCTGGCAATTGCTTGTATATCAAACCACACCATTTATCTTTCTCTTAAGCTAGGCTGCCATTCTAGGGCTCCTTATCTAAAAGTGTTTCTACGGTTCCCTCGTTTTCTTTATAGGGAGACTTGTCCTTATAAATAGATCCTCAATCTTGTTCTTGGCTAGACTTTAATCTGCTGCTATGGTGGGCGGGAAATTTCTCGGCTGAGTAATTAGCTACTTTGCCAATAAATTGGTTGTTGAAGGCCTTGTCAATAAGTAGTTTCTTCATTGCTTGCATACTCCTAAAACTTTTTTTTTTGTTTTTCAGATTTCACAATGATAAACTTGATTTTGACTCAAAGATGAAATTTTCTTGTTTCTTGATTGATGGATTGAAGNTGTCGTTGAAGGCCTCCTCAATCAGTAGTTTCTTCATTGCTTGCATACTTCTAAAACTTTTTTTTTTTGTTTTTGAGATTTCACAATGATAAACTTGATTTTGACTCAAAGATGAAATTTTCTTGTTTCTTGATTGATGGATTGAAGTTTAGTTGTTAGTTGACGAATCTTGGTGCTGTTACTTGCCTCCTTATTTATTTTACTAAATTTTTACATGAAATATTTTCCTTTAAGAAATAGTTTTCTTATAGTAGCTAGTGGTATCAAAATCTTAATCCGGAAATTTATGCTTATGCTTGATGATGTTGAACTGCACAAAAATTTGTTTGTTCTCTTTTGTTCACATCCTCTGATCCTTGACGCCTGCATTATTATGAATTTTGCCTAAAAATGCTAACTTTTTTTCACCAAGTGTATTTATGATACTTTTTTTTCTTTTTTATAGTTTCTTGGTTCTTCTAAAGCCTTAGAATTATGGCCTCTATCTGTAGACTGTTTTTGTCCNTTCACCAAGTGTATTTATGATACTTTTTTTTTTAATAGTTTCTTGGTTCTTCTAAAGCCTTAGAATTATGGCCTCTATCTGTAGACTGTTTTTGTCCAAAGCTTCTTAATCTGGTTAGCAGGTTATTTCGTGCTTGGCTAACTCGTTCCCTTGAAGCTACAGTAGATAATTCTCAGTCCAATTCAGTTTCATTCTCTACTAAAGGGGATTGAGTTTTTGTCTGCACGCTTACAGAAGCAGGGAAGATTGTGTACATTGATGTGCTCATTTATCATTTTTGAGGTTTTCTGTTGTGTCTTATTCTTTATTAATCTTCCTAGATACTGGAAAAGCTGTTGACTTCTGAATGTGATTTAGTTTTATGCTAATGAACTTTTCATTCCCAGTGATATATGGGAAAGATCTGACTCAGAATCTGATTTNACAGGTTATTCCGTGCTTGGCTAACTCGTTCCCTTGAAGCTACAGTAGATAATTCTCAGTCCAATTCAACTCTACTAAAGGGGATTGAGTTTTTGTCTGCACGCTTGCAGAAATAGGGAAGATTGTGTACATTGATATGCTCATTTATCATATTTTAGGTTTTCTGTTGTGTCTTATTCTTTATCAATCTTCCTAGATAATGGAAAAGCTGTTGACTTCAGAATGTGATTTAGTTTTATTCTAATGAACTTTTCATTCCCAGTGATATATGGGAAAAGTCTGACTCAGAATCTGATTTTCCCTTTCATCTTATCTTACTCTTTACATAACTGGTTTTAATCCATAAGAATGAAATAAAGAAACCGTCTTCTCAACCGATTCCTCTATCTAGCTTGAGGCATTCCGTACGTTAGGCAAAAGTTCTTTATCTTGGTTGAAGGGCCCTTTTTATGCTCGTTTTCTTTATGGATGCATAATGAATTAGTAGTTACATTTAATATGCGAAGAACTAATAGTTTTATGCATTTTTTAATCATATTGCAGTTTAGCTATTGCCTTGTCATTGAAGATATTATTTGGTTTTTATTTTAATTTTTTCTTTAATAAGATAAAGTTTTATGAATATGTTCTCTATAATCTTCTTTGTCCTCGTCAGAACTGTGCATTTCTTATGGGTCAGCTATTTATGTAAATGCAAGATTAGTTGTTCTGTGCATTATTGTCTCACTTGCTAAACTTTGTTTTCTTCACTATTTATTTAATAAAGGAGCTTTTCTCGATGGAACTTGATTTATTTAGGCTTAGTAGAGTGCTAGATTAGATTAGGAGATGTTGTTCTTCATGGTTTAAAATGTGCAAACTTCTAATAAATATCTGTACATTTTACTTGCTCATATTGATAACTACACTCCAATTGGATATGACCTGATTATCTCAAATTGATGGCTTATCTTTCTCCTTATTTTCTTACTATAGAATCAAGTTAATATATTGTTTATAAAGACCCATGATAGCTCTCTATATTCGAGTAATGATTTTCCCCACATTGATCAAATATTTTATAGACAATTCATATGGCTTAGGCCTTCTTGAATTTGTCTAATTCCGATTTGTAAATGTTCATTCTGCATTTCTTATTAAATTTGTTCCATTTATTGAATTCTTCTTGTTTTTTTACTTCTATGTATCCCGAATTGTTGGGATGTCATTAATTTTTCTTTAGTTCTATAAAAGGAGCCTTTTCTTACATATTAAATCTGTGATAATTTAATTAACCTTTATCTTGTTGAGGTGATAGAATCTGCCAGGTTTTCACATCTTTTTATGCGCTGTTAGTTTGCAATATGTTGTACTTAATGTTAATTACTTAAAATTGCTTCATTGAGCGTTGTTTATTGCCCAGGAGTGGTAACTATCCCTGGATGACGGGCTCTAGAAGCTATATGAAGTGTTCCCCTCGCTATCCATTCTTGATTTTATATTTTCCTGCATTGGACGTTGGGGCACTACATGTTCTTTATTCAAGTTGTTTTTTTTTAAATATTGAATATTTTAAAAAGTAAAGTGATTTGTTTTTACAAAATGAAACATTAGAACATGTAAAAATTGTACTAATCACAAGTGTTTTCAAAAGCAAAAGCAAAATAAAAACAAAAATAGAATCCCTATGTTTTCGCTGTTTTCTATTTCTTTTGGTTTTTTTTTGTTTCTTTGTTATTTTTATTTTTATTTGAATATTTAGATATATGCTGTCTTTCATATATATTTAAAATTGANAAAATATTGAGTATTTTAAAAAGTAAAGTGATTTGTTTTTACAAAATGAAACATTAGAACATGCAAAAATTGTACTAATCACAAGTGTTTTCAAAAGCAAAAGCAAAATAAAAACAAAAATAGAAAATATAACTGATGCCAATTTGGCCCTATGTTTTAGCTGTTTTCTATTTCTTTTGGTTCTTTTCTGTTTCTTTGTTATTTTTATTTTTATTTGAATATTTAGATATATGCTGTCTTTCATATATATTTAAAATTGAAAATAATGATATATTAGATGTGATATAAAAATTTGGGTGTCATAGAAGACAAAAGAAATTTTGGGTATTTTTTTGCTAAAGAAGCTAATAATCATTTTATTTCTTTTAATGAATAATTGATTAACAGAACTTAAATCTTGATGTAATAAAAAATAATATATANATAATGATATATTAGATGTGATATAAAAGATTTGGGTGTCATAGAAGAAAAATGAAATTTTGGGTGTTAGATATGCAAATACATAATGATTTTTTGCCAAGAAGCTAATGATCATTTTATTTCTTTTAATGAATAATTGATTAACAGAACTTAAATCTTGATGTAATAAAAAATAATATATACTTATTTTTATACATTTTATTTTAAAATACAATTTAATTTATTTTTAAAAAGGATATAATATATAAAAATCATATTAACTAAAATAGAGAAGTAATCTCAAACAAGCTTTAAGTTTTTAAAAGTCAGTGTTTCAAAATTTCTTATTTCCTCTTTTATAATATTCTATATTTTTATTTATTATATATATATATATATATATATATATATATATATATATATATATATATATATATATATATATNCTTTCCTTACGTTTTCTCATTCTACTCGATGCGACCTCAAACCGGCATAACGTTGATGATATCTACCTGTTTCTNCCAAGAACGGAAAAGATACAGAAAGGTTGTATGAGAGAGCCTAAAAGAAAACTCAACACACACAATACAACACACACAAAACTCAAATAAAGCAAACACACACACACACACACACATAGATATATATATATATTATACTAATTTTTATTATAATGGTGTATGACGAGTGTTCGTGTCCTGTACTTTTATTAATAGACATGTCCCATATCCTCGTTTTGTATTTGTCCATGTTTGTATTATACTAATTTTTATTATAATGGTGTATGATTCATTATTCATCACAAAGAATTCAGTTCTGACAACAAGGAAATGCTCAATATCCAAGTCGGCTTTCAAATTAAATCATGATCAAGTGCTTTTTGGACTGTCTCATGTCTTTTGGTTAGTATTTATCCCCACAATATCTTGATTGTATTCCATACAAAAATACCAAAATTTTTACTTGTTACTAATAAAATCCTTAGCCCCGTTCTCCCTTAGATCCTTTTTTCTCTCCGATTGTTGATACAACACACACAAAACTTAAATAAAACAAAGATACATAAAGGTAAAAAACACACACACACACACATACACATACATACATACATATACATATATATATATGTATATATACATATATATATATATATATATGTATATATACATATATATATATATATATTATACTAATTTTTATTATAATGGTGTATGACGAGTGTTCGTGTCCTGTACTTTAATTAATTGACATGTCCCATATCCTCGTCTTGTATTTGTCCATGTTTGTACAACATAACTTAAAACCTTCACTAATGGGTAAAAGAGGGTGGATGTAATGAAAATAATATTTAAAATATTATATTTAAAATTTGAATGATTAAAATCAATATTTTGGATGGTTAGTATGTAAATACTCGTGTAAATATATAAAAATTGAGTGAGATGCATAGCCCTTGATGCCCACATCTCTTAGTTCTGGCAATTGCATATCAATCCACACCATTTATCTCTCTTAAGCAACGCTGCCGTTCTAGGGTTCCTTTTCTAAAAAGTGTTTCTATGGTTCCCTCGTTTTCTTTATAGGGAAACTTGGCCTTATAAATAGATCCTCAATCTTGTTCTTGGCTAGGAGACTTTAATCTGCTTCTATGGCGAGCGGGAACTTTCTCGGCTGAGTCATTAGCTACATTGTCAATAAATTGGTCGTTGAAGGCCTCACCAACAAGTAATTTCTTTGTTGCATGGATACTTCCGAAATTTTTTTTTTTTCAAGATTTCACAATGATAAACTTGATTTTGACTCAAAGATGAAATTTGTTTGTTTCTTGATNCTCTTAGATCCCTTTTTTCTCTCCGATAGTTGATACAACACACACAAATCCCAAATAAAGCAAAGATACATAAAGGTAAAACACACACACACACACACACACATATATATACTAATTTTTATTATAATGGTGTATGACGAGTGTTCGTGTCCTGTACTTTAATTAATAGACATGTCCCATATCCTCGTCTTGTATTTGTCCATGTTTGTACAACATAACTTAAANACTTGTTACTAATAAAATCTTAGCCCCTGTTCTCTCTTAGATCCCTTTTTTCTCTCCGATAGTTGATACAACACATACAAATCCCAAATAAAGCAAAGATACATAAATGTAAAACACACACACACACACATATATATACTAATTTTTATTATAATGGTGTATCACGAGTGTTCGTGTCATGTACTTTAATTAATAGACATGTCCCATATCCTCGTCTTGTATTTGTCCATGTTTGTACAACATAACTTAAAACCTTCACTAGTGGGTAAAGAGGGTGGGTGTAATGAAAATAATATTTAAAATATTATATTTAAAATTTGAATGATTAAATCAATATTTTGGATGGTTGGTATGTAAATACACTTGTAAATATATAAAAATTGAGTGAGATGCATAGCCCTTGTGCCCACATCTATTAGTTCTGGCAATTGCTTGCATATCAATCCACACCATTTATCTCTCTTAAGCAACGCTGCTGTTCTAGGGTTCCTTTTCTAAAAAGTGTTTCTACGGTTCCCTCATTTTCTTTATAGGGAAACTTGGCCTTATAAATAGATCCTCAATCTTGTTCTTGGCTAGGAGACTTTAATCTGCCGCTATGGCGAGCGGGAACTTTCTCGGCTGAGTCATTATCCACGTTGTCAATAAATTGGTCGTTGAAGGCCTCACCAACAAGTAATTTCTTTGTTGCATGGATACTTCCAAAGTTTTTTTTTTCAAGATTTCGCAATGATAAACTTGATTTTGACTCAAAGATGAAATTTGTTTGTTTCTTGATTGATGGATTGAAGTTTAGTTGTTAGTTGACGAATCTTGGTGCTGTTACTTACCTCCTTATTTATTTAACCTATTTTTTACAAGAAATATTTTCTTATAAGAAATAGTTTTCTTATAGTAGCTATCAAAATCTTAATCTGGAAATTTATGCTTATGCTTGTTGATGTTGAACCACACAAAAATTTGTTTGTTTCNGCCAACAAGTAATTTCTTTGTTGCATGGATACTTCCAAAGTTTTTTTTTTTCAAGATTTCACAATGATAAACTTGATTTTGACTCAAAGATGAAATTTGTTTGTTTCTTGATTGATGGATTGAAGTTTAGTTGTTAGTTGACGAATCTTGGTGCTGTTACTTACCTCCTTATTTATTTAACCTATTTTTTACAAGAAATATTTTCTTATAAGAAATAGTTTTCTTATAGTAGCTAGTGGTATCAAAATCTTAATCTGGAAATTTATGCTTATGCTTGTTGATGTTGAACCACACAAAAATTTGTTTGTTCTCTTTTGTTCACATCCTCTGATCCTCGACGCCTGCATTATTATGAACGTTGCCTAAAAATGCTAACTATTTTTTCTCCACGTGTATTTATGATAAATTTTTTTTCTTTTTTATAGTTTCTGGGTCTTTCTAAAGCTGTAGAATTTTGGCCTCTATCTGTAGATTGTTTTTTCTCCAAAGCTTCTTAATCTGGTTAGCAGGTTATTCTGTGCTTGGCTAACTCGTTCCCTTGAAGCTACAGTAGATAATTCTCCGTCCAACCCAATTTCATTCTCTACTAAAGGGGATTGAGTTTTTGTCTGCACGCTTGTAGAAGCAGAGAAAATTGGGTACATTGACGTGCTCATTTATCATATTAGAGGTTTTTTATTGTGTCTTATTCTTTATTAATCTTCCTAGATACTGGAAAAAACTGTTGACTTGAGTAATCTTCCTAGATACTGGAAAAAACTGTTGACTTGAGAATGTGATTTAGTTTTATGCTAACGAACTTTTCATTCCCAGTGATATATGGGAATGATCTGACTCAGAATCTGATTTTCCCGTTCATCTTTTTTTACTCTTTACTTGACTGGTTTTAATCCATAAGAATGAAAATAAAGAAACTGTCTTCTCAACTGATTCCTCTATCTAGCTTGAGGTATTCCATGCGTCAGGCTAAAGTTCTTTATCTTGGTTGAAGGGCCTTGTTTTATGCTCCTTTTCTTTATGGATGCATAATGAATTAGTAGTTACATTTAACATGCAAAGAACTAATAGTTTTATGTATTTTTTAATCATATTGCAGTTCACCTATTGCCTTGTCATTGAAGGTATTATTTAGTTTTTATTTTATTTTTTTCTTTAATAAGATAAATTTTTATGAATATGTTCTCTATAATCTTTTTTGTCCTCGTCAGAAATGTGCATTTTTTATGGGCAGCTATTTATGTGAGTGCAAGATTAGTTGTTCTGTGCATTATTGTCTCACTTGCTACGCTTTGTTCTCTTCACTATTTATTTAATAAAGGAGCTTTTCTCTATGGATCTTGATTTATTTAGGCTTAGTGGATTGCTAGATTAGATTAGGAGATTTTGTTCTTCATGGTTTCAAATATACAAACTTCTAATAAATATCTGTACATTTTACTTGCTCATATTGATAACTACACTCCAATTGGATATGATCTCATTATTTCAAATTGATGGCTTATCTTTCTCTTTATTTTTTTACTATAGAATCAAGTTAATATATTGTTTATAAAGACCCATGATAGCTCTCTATATTCTAGGAGATTTTGTTCTTAATGGTTTCAAACGTACAAACTTCTGATAAATATTTATACATGTTACTTGCTCGTATTGATAACAAGACTAAAATTGGATATGGTCTGATTATCTCAACTTGATGACTTGTTTTCTTTATTATCTTTCTCCTTATTTTTTTACTATAGAATCATGTTAATATATTGTTTATAAAGACCCATGATAGCTCTCTATATTCTAGTAATGATTTTCTCAGCAACTATCAAATATTTTATAGACAATGCAATTGGCTTAGTGACCCTCTTGCATTTGCCTAATTCAAATTTACAAGTGTTCATTCTTCATTTCTTATTAGTTTTGTTTATCATTTATTGAATTCTTCTTGTTTCTTACTTCTGAGTCCCAAGTTGTTGGGATAAGTCTAATGATGATGGTTATGAATTTCTATTGTTCTATAAATGGAGCCATTTCTTACATATAAAATCTTTGATAATTTAATCAACCTTTACCTTGTTGATGTGATCTGTTAGTTTTCAATATGTTCTACTTAATGTTAATTACTTAAAATTAATTCTTTGAGCGTTGTTTATTGATCAGGAGTGGTAATTATCCCTGGATCAATAACTCTAGAAGCTATATGAATTGTTCCTCTCACCGTCCATTCTGGATTATCTATTTTCCTGCATTGGACGTTGTGGCACTACATTTTCTTTATTCAAATTGTGGCTCTCACATTTTTTTCTATCGTACTATTTTCTTTTAACTATTTTACCGGGAACATGGTGCTTGTTTCAGCTGTAATTAATTTCCGTATGAATTACATATGGATTATCCATCATTTTTTTGGGGTGCTGTTTGGACATTGTGCAGATATAATTCAACTTTATTATGGAAGCTAACAATTTTCATTAAATTGTTTTCTTTTGTAAATTTAAATTTTGTTACTTTTTTTTTTATATTTTTCAGTACTCTGGGCAAATTTGCTTTGTTTAGTTTAGATGCTCTTTGGGATCACTTTCCTTTTTTTGTTTTTAATTTTTGTTTTATGTATTGATTTGGATTAAAACATGTTTGGCAGTGGTGGTTATTTTAAAATACTGAGTATTTTAAAAGTAATGTGATCTGTTTTTCAAAATGAAAAAGAAGAATATGAACAAAATTGTACCAATCACACGTGTTCTCAAAGGCGAAAATAAAAACAAAAACAAAAACAAAAATAGAAAACATAGTTTTAGTTGTTTTCTATTTCTTTTGTTTCTATTCTGTAATTTTGTTATTTTTGANAAAAAAGAAGAATATGAAAAAAATTTTACCAATCACACGTGTTCTCAAAAGCGAAAATAAAAACAAAAACAAAAGCAAAAATAGAAAACATAGTTTTAGTTGTTTTCTATTTCTTTTGTTTCTATTCTGTAATTTTGTTATTTTTGATTAACTTCAGGCTGAAATAGGTTTGGATGTCTATTTCTCTTAATTTTGTACTGATTTTTTGAAAATAATTGAAAGTATTTTGGGGTTGTTTGTGATTTTTTTTTTGTTTCAAGAAATGATAAAATAAAAGATTTTATGTTGTAAAAATTGGTTTAAATGTAAAAGCTTAGAGAACTTAGAAAAATATCAAATGGTCTGCAGGGAGTCTAAGAGAACAATCTGTGACGCTAAAAATTCTGCTTCTAGTGATCTTTATAATATATCAGATACTTAGGAGGGTAATATATATATATATANGTTATAAAAATTGGTTTAAATGTAAAAGCTTAGAGAACTTAGAAAAATATCAAATGGTCCGCAGAGAGTCTAAGAGAACAATCTGTAACGCTAAAAATTCTGCTTCTAGTGATCTTTATAATATATCAGATACTTAGGAGGGTAATATATATATATATATATATATATATAAACTAGAGAAACAAAGAGGAAAAAAAAGTAAAGATTTAACTCATAAAGATGAATTCAACATAAGCAGGTGAGTTATTTTGATAATAATTTTAATGAAGTTTCTGAAAATACGTTTAATCTTAGTGGTCTTAATATCGTTAATGTTAATAAAATGTTTCATTTTTACTATCACATTAGAAAAAAGATGTTAAGGAGGCTTTAAAGAAAACCAAGAGTGAAAAGACTCTAAGACTTGATGATATGCCAATTGAAGTGTGAAAATATATAGGAGATTTGAGAGCTTTTTGACTTACTAAACATTTTAATATTATTTTAAGAACTAAAAAGATGTCTGAGCAGTGGAGGAAAAGTATTTTGGACCTCATTTTTAAGAATAAAGGGGATGCACAAGAGTGTGCAAATTATAGAGGAAATAAGTTGATGTGTCATACTTTAAAATTATGAGAGGGGGAATTGAACATAGGTTGACGTATTACAAAGATTTCTCAAAATCAATTTGGATTTATGCCAGGCAGTTCTGCCATGCAAGCTATACATTTATTGAGAGGTTTAATGGAGAAGTTCAGAGATAATAAAGAGTATCTACATATGATGTTTATTGATTTATACAAAGCTTACGATGAGGTTCCAAGAGATATCATTTGGAGAGTTCTTGAGAAAAATGTTGATATGACTTATGTATACTAAAGATTTTTGTGTTCGATAAGGAGAGGAGGATTGACCAAATATTTTCCTATTTCTTTTGGATTACATCTGGGATCAGCTTTAAGCCCATATCTTTTTGCTTGGCTATGGATGCTCTTATTGGACATTTAAAGGAGGATGTACCTTGGTGTATGCTTTTTTGTTGATGATATCCTTCTTGTGGATAAGACTAGAGAGAAAGCTTAGAAAAAACTTGAATATGAAGGTCTACATTGGAGTTTAAAAGTCTTTTTGTTGAGTAGAACTAAAACTGAATACATGGATTGTAATTTTAGTAGGAGTAGCTCGAGTGATAAAATTATAACTTTGGGTGATCAAATTATTTAAAGGTGTGAGTGCTTTAGATATCTCGGGTCTNCTAAGACTTGATGATATGCCAATTGAAGTGTGAAAATATATAGGAGATTTGAGAGTTTTTTGGCTTACTAAACTCTTTAATATTATTTTAAGAACTAAAAAGACGTCTGAGCAGTGGAGGAAGAGTATTTTGGACCCCATTTTTAAGAATCAAGGGGATGCACAAGAGTGTGCAAATTATAGAGGAAATAAGTTGATGTGTCATACTTTAAAATTATGAGAGGGGGAATTGAACATAGGTTGACGTATTACAAAGATTTCTCAAAATCAATTTGGATTTGTGCCAGACAGTTCAACCATGCAAGCTATACATTTATTGAGAGGTTTAATGGAGAAGTTCGGAGATAATAAAGAGTATCTACATATGATGTTTATTGATTTATACAAAGCTTACGATGAGGTTCCAAGAGATATCATTTGGAGAGTTCTTGAGAAAAATGTTGATATGACTTTTATTCAAGTCATTAAATATATGTATACTAGAGATTTTTGTGTTCGATAAGGAGAGGAGGATTGACCAAATATTTTCCTATTTCTTTTGGATTACATCTGGGATCAGCTTTAAGCCCATATCTTTTTGCTTGGCTATGGATGCTCTTATTGGACATTTAAAGGAGGATGTACCTTGGTGTATGCTTTTTTGTTGATGATATCCTTCTTGTGGATAAGACTAGAGAGAAAGCTCAGAAAAAAACTTGAATATGAAGGTCTACATTGGAGTTTAAAAGTCTTTTTTTGAGTAGAACTAAAACTGAATACATGGATTGTAATTTTAGTAGGAGTAGTTCGAGTGATAAAATTATAACTTTGGGTGATCAAATTATTTAAAGGTGTGAGTGCTTTAGATATCTCGGGTCTNTCATAAAGATGAAAAATATATTCAACATAAGCAGGTGAGTTATTTTGATAAGAATTTTAATGAAGTTTCTGAAAATACGTTTAATCTTAGTGGTTTTAATATCGTTAATATTAATAAAATGTTTTATTTTTACTACACATTAGAAAAAAAGATGTTGAGGAGGCTTTAAAGAAAATCAAGGGTGGAAAGACTCTAAACTTGATGATATGCCAACTGAAGTGTGAAAATATATAGGAGATTTGAGAGTTTTTGGCTTACTAAACTCTTTAATATTATTTTAAGAACTAAAAAACATCTGAGTAGTGGAGGAAGAGTATTTTGGACCCCATTTTTAAGAATAAAGGGGATGCACAAGAGTGTGCAAATTATAGAGGAAATAAGTTGATGTGTCATACTTTAAAATTATGGGATGGGGAATTGAACATAGGTTGACGTATTACAAAAATTTCTGAAAATCAATTTGGATTTATGCCAGACAGTTCTGCCATGCAAGCTATACATTTATTGAGTGGTTTAATGGAGAAGTTCAGAGATAATAAAGAGTATCTACATATTATTTTTATTGATTTATACAAGGCTTACGATGAGGTTCCAAGAGATATCATTTGGAGAGTTCTTGAGAAGAAAAATGTTGATATGACTTTTATTCAAGTTATTAAATATATGTATACTAGAGATTTTTGTGTTCGATAAGGAGTATTGACCAAATAATTTCCTATTTCTTTTGGATTACATTTGGGATCAGCTTTAAGCCCATATCTTTATGCTTTGGCTATGGATGCTCTTATTGGACATTTAAAGGAGGATGTACCTTGGTGTATGTTTTTTTGTTGATGATATCCTTCTTGTGGATATGACTAGAGAGAAAGCTCAGAAAAAACTTGAATTATGAAGGTCTACCTTGGAGTTTAAAAGTCTTTTTTTGAATAGAACTAAACCTGAATACATGGATTGTAATTTTAGTAGGAGTAGCTCGAGTGATAAAATTATAACTATGGGTGATCAAATTATTTAAAGGTGTGAATGCTTTAGATATCTCGGGTCTATTGTTCGAAGTGATGGTGATCTTGATGGGGATGTTATTAGTAGAAATCAAGTTGGTTGGTTGAAGTGGAGGAATGCTTCGACGCCTATTATATGATAGAAAAGTACCGCTTAGACAGAAAGAAAAATTTTATGAGATGGTGGTGAGACATGCAATGCTCTATGACGCTGAATGTTGGCTTTTAAAAGAGAATCGAAAAACTAAGTTAAGCGTTGCTGAGAGGAGAATATGATTAGGTGGATGAGTGGCTTTTCACTTAAGAAATACGAAATGAATATATCTGTGATAGGGTTGGTGTAGCTCCAGTGACCGACAAAATTAGAGTCTTCTTAGATGGTTTGGTCACATTAAGCGTTGGAGAGTAGATGTTTTAGATTCGACTTATGTTAAGAAAGACAGAGGTAGACCTAGAAAGAATTAGATATATTGTATAAAAAATTATCTTAATTTATTAGAATTAAATAAAAATATGACTCTCAATAGGACACAATGGAGAACAGGATTCATGTATAGCCGACCCCACTAAACGAGATAAAGGTTTTTTTGTTGTTGTTGTTGTTGTTGTTGTAGTTGTTTCATTTATGATTTATTATTTTATTTTATTTATGTTTTGATTTGAATTAAAATATGTTCGGTTATGATAGTTATTTTTTAAANCTGAGAGGAGAATATGATTAGGTGGATGAGTGGCTTTTTACTTGAGAAATACGAAATGAATATATCCGTGATAGGGTTGGTGTAGCTCCAGTGACGGACAAAATTAGAGAGTCGTCNTTGAGAGGAGAAAATGATTAGGTGGATGAGTGGCTTTTCACTTAAGAAATACGAAATGAATATATCCGTGATAGGGTTGGTGTAGCTCCAGTGACGGACAAAATTAGAGAGTCGTCTTAGATGGTTTGGTCACATTAAGCGTTGGAGAGTAGATGTTTTAGATTCGACTTATGTTAAGAAAGACAGAGGTAGACCTAGAAAGAATTAGACATATTGTATAAAAAATTATCTTAATTTATTAGAATTAAATGAAAATATGACTCTCAATAGGACACAATGGAGAAAAGGATTCATGTATAGCCGACCCCACTAAGCGAGATAAAGGTTTTTTTGTTGTTGTTGTTGTTTCATTTATTATTTATTATTTTATTTTATTTATGTTTTGATTTGAATTAAAATATGTTCGGTCATGATAGTTATTTTTCAAAACACTTGTACTTTTTAGGGGTTTTGAGTGCTTTTAAAATCAATTATATATCAAACCAAAAAAAAAAATAATTATACAAACTAAACTTGCTTTCAAAAAAAAAAAAAAAAAANTATGATAGTTATTTTTTAAAACACTTGTACTTTTTAGGGGTTTTGAGTGCTTTTAAAATCAATTTGATTTGTATATATCAAACCAAAAAAATAATAATAATTATACAAACTAAACTTGCTTTCAAAAAAAAAAAAAAGAAGAAAACAAAAAACAAAATTGATGTCAATTGAAATCTAAATATTTGGAACACATTAAATATACAGAAGCAACTCATCAAATATGCGAATGTTTTTTGGAACAAAGAAAAAAGGACTAAAAAACATAACTAAAGGTGCCTGCATTTGGGTTATTGATAAACAAATATCAAATAATACAAAATTAATCAAATCTTTGATGATTCTTTCTCTTTTCTCCATTGTACAGTCCANAAAAGAAAAAGGACTCAAAAACATAACTAAAGGTGCCTGCATTTGTGTTATTGATGAACAAATATCAAATAATACAAAATTAATCAAATCTTTGATGATTCTTTCTCTTTTCTCCATTGTACAGTCCATCATTTCAAAGATTTGCTGTGAAGACATCAAAAACGTTGCAGGATTTGTCCATTAAAGGTACAATTTACATCTTTGTAAGTAAAGACATTATATTTACCTAACCCAATGAGACATATTAGTGACATATCAGTGAACTAATACCTTAACTAGCTGTGCTTCCAAATTTTTTGCAGCTGAGCAGACAAAGCAAGAAGTAGCAGAACAAATTAAGGAAGCATCAAAGAACTTTGATGTGAGTTTTGCTGGTCCATAGTCCAAACTATTAGTTCCTAATAATTGCTTCCATGGATTTTATAATTTTCAATACATTGTCTTGTTTTGTTATATCAGGCCTTCAAGAGACAATGATGCCATCATACAACTTGTCAATGCTGCATATCAAGTTTTTTCTCAAGGTGTTAATGATTGAAATAGGAAATATTGTAGCGTCACTTTCACATCCAGTTTTTATATGCTGTTGAGGTCTTGATTGTAGCAATAAATTTGAGCAGCTCTTTAAGCCTTGGTGAAGTTTGTTTCTTGAAAGCTTATGTGGAAAATTTTTACATTTCATGAGAAAAGCGTACGCTTGTAAATAATAAAACATTTCTTTGACATATTTTAGATGTAATAGTTTTCCACTTGTTATTTTTTTATAAAATACATGGCCTGTTTTGTCTTTTGTTTTTAGTGTCAAAGATTCGTTTGATTCATGTTTTTTTACTTTGATTTTTGTTTGTGCAGTTGATCCAAGTTTTAGCATTTTCTTAATAATATTTAATAGTCTAGAAAATGTAGCTGTCATGTGTGTAAATATTCAAACATTATGGAAGCTCTCGTTGCATGGATAATAAATATTCCATCTTAGCTAAGTTGCATGATTTTGAAGTTGATTTATCTTTGACATCTGGGTGGTTTTAAGAGTTCATACAAATATTGAGATGAGTGGGTCTCAGATGTGGAAAAATATTACATCAGTACTACGCATGTAGAGTAACGTGCGTAGCCAATGAAATCACGTTACGATATCCGCGCGATAGAGAAAAAAAAAACGGCGCAGTAACAAAGGAAATATTTTCTCCTGCGTTATTGATGTGTTATTTTGGGTTATTCATGTGTTATTGTGTCTTGGGAATATTACTGGTGTTATAATAACACAATAACACATCAATAACACATCAATAACACATGAATAACACACAATAACACATAAATAACAGGAGAGAGAATATTCTCCCGTGTTACTGCGCCGTTTTTTTCTGTCGGGAATATTTCCCGTGTTATTTAGATGTTATTGTGTGTTATTTATGTATTATTTTGTCCTGAAAATATTCTTGGTGTTATAATAACACAACACATCAATAACACATGAATAACACATCAATAATGCGGGAGTGAAAATTTCCTGTGTTACTGCGCCGTTTTTTTTTCTGTCGCGCGGGGTGTCGTGGCGTGATTTCATTGGCTAGTACTGATGTAATATTTTTTCCTCAGATGTTACATAACAAAATATTCTGTATAATAGTTGGGACCGAAAAATTAGCTTGTTTGGTACATTTGTGTGAACCAATCAAAGATTGGTAGTAATGTTTTGCCATTTTTATCTTATCAAGAGGATGTTTAGAGAAGAAGGATTTGCAAAATTAAGTATTAAAAGCACTATAGCTTTGAAAAGATTAATTTTATTGGGGCATTTACATAGCACATATTTCTTGTATAAATATCTCAAACCCAAACTTTAATACACCCATAACACAAATTTTTATGATAGCATAAAAAAGTAATATTATTACTACTTTTTGAAAATGAAGTATGCATTCTCATGCATGGGTGTAAAATATCAAAGTGATACATAAGAATTGTGTTATCCNTTACTTTGATTTTTGTTAGTGCACTTGATCCAAGTTTTAACACTCTTAATAATATTTAATATTCTAGAAAATGTAACTGTCATGTGTCTAAATATTCAAACATTATGGAAGCCTCGTTGCATGGATAATAAATATTCCATCTTAGCTAAGTTGCATGGTTTTGAAGTTGATTTATCCTTGACATCTGGGTGGTTTTAAGAGTTCATACAAATATTGAGATGAGTGGGTCTCAGATGTTACATAACAAAATATTCTGTGCAATAGTTGGGACAGAAAAATTAGCTTGTTTGGTACATTTGTGTGAACCAATCAAAGATTGGTGGTAATGTTTTGCCATTTTAACCTTATCAAGGGTATGTTTAGAGAAGAACGATTTGCAAACTTAAGTATTAAAAGCACTATTGCTTTGAAAAGATTAATTTTATTGGGGCATTTACATAGCACATATTTCTTGTATACATATATCTCAACCTAAACTTGAATAAACGCTTGACACAAATCTTTATGATAACATAAAAAGTAATATTATTACTACTATTTGAAAATGAAGTATGCATTCTCATGCATGGGTGTAAAATATCAAAGTGATACATAAGAATTGTGTTCTGCATGTAAATTTCTCTAATTTATTTTTAGCATGAATTGCATGATAAAAGTTGAAGTCACGTTCGCCTCTTTTTTGGAGAAATAAATCATATGAAAGTTTGAAACCTATATACTCTTTTGCTTAGCAAATTCTGGATATATTGTCATGTTTATCTGAATTACTTTTCTCTTATGACTATAGTTATATAGAGCCTGCTTGAAATGCATTCCAACTCTTTTAGGTGGTGTTTGGCTACAATGTGGTTTTTTTTTTTTTTTTATAGGTTTTNTAAGTTGAAATCACGGTCGCCTCTTTTTTTTGGAAATAAATCATATGAAAGTTTGATACCTATAAACTCTTTTGCTTAGCAAATTCTGGATAAATTGTCATGTTTATCTGAATTACTTTTCTCTTATGACTATAGTTATAGAGCCTGCTTGAAATGCATTTCAACTCTTTTAGGTGGTGTTTGGCTACAATGTGTTTTTTTTTTTAAAATAGGTTTTGTCAAATCCATTAAATCCGGCGAACGGAGATGTCGTTCCAGCGATGACGGAATAAATTCTCATTGCAATCAGATTAATTAATCAAAATTTTAAATTCAAATTTACGTCGTAAAATTGACGGAATGTGAAAAAAAAATGATTTTAAATTCAAATTTACATCGTAAAATAGACGGAATGCGGAAAAATTAATCTAATGGAGCGTTAGATTTAATTTTTACTTTTTTTTGGTGTTCAATTGGATTTAGCCTAAATACAGTCCTAAATCTTATTAAAATTGTGCTATCAAACAACCCTTAGGGAATCTTTAAATGTATTAGATCTTTAATTTTTACCCCTTAATAGGTGGAACTTATCCGAATGATGGGTTCACTAAAAGATTTATCGATCACTTTTAATTTGGATTAAGAACTTTGAGCAAGTTCCATGAGTTGTTATGTATATATTCATATTTTAATTAACGTGCATGTATAATGGTGCAACTCTACTAGCATAACATCCTCGCTACAATTCATACAAATTAGGTTGTTGTAAATTTATATTAAAAATATTATTGCATTTAGGTTTGATCCGTAAATATTATTGTACATAAAAAATAAGCCAGTGCCTTTCCTGAGGAGATTATGGGCCACAAGAAAAGAGAATGATGAAGGAGGGCACACTAATAAAAGATCATGCGATCAAGGGAAATTGTTCGAGCTAAAGTTGACTGAATCATGAGATAGACAAAAAATGATCGGAGGATATATGAACTAGCCCATCCAGGGAAGATCCAGTTCATTAGCATCTCCAACCACTTCAGGGAGATCTAGATGACCCGTATCAGGAATGATACTAAGTGACAAGGGAGAACTCCATTGGAAGAAATGATACTACACGCTCTATCAATGTCAGGAATGATCTAGATGACCCTTATAAGAAATGATACTCCTGATCATCTGATCGATATGGAGAAAATTACATTCATCACTAGCGATAGAGTGTACTGTTATGACATACTACCCTTCATGGTTAAAAATGTCAATGCTACCTACCAACAAATGATGGATGTAATATTTACAAAACAGTAATGAGAAAAAATCGAGGAGTATGTCGATGATGTTTGGGTAAAAAAATAAAACGCCCGAGCAACACATAAAAATTCTAAAATGAAATTTTTGAGACAACTAGAAAATTTAATATGATGCTCAACTCCCTCAAGTTCACCTTCATCCACAGAAAAATTCTTAGGCTACCTCCTAGCCTCGAAGGGAATAAAGGCCAATAAAAAAAAGTGACGGTGTTGATCAACATGTCATCATCTCGAAACACCAAAGAAGTCCAAAAATTAATTGACCGGATGGCGGGCCTTAGCCAATTCATCTCAAAATCAAGCGACAAGTGCACAACCTTTTTGAAAACCTTGAGGTGAGCAAAAAACATTGTCTACTCGGATGAATGTGAACAAGCGTTCAGAAAGCTAAAAGACCCACTAGCATCACCAACTCTCCTTTAGATCCCAAAGATGAACGAACAAAAATAAAGGTCAATCCAAGAAAAGCACTTATGAGCTTTTTATCCTCTCAAAACACCAAAGAAGTCCAAAAGATAATCAAGTGGATGGCAGGCCAGAATTGATTCATCCCAAAATCAAGCGACAAGTGCACTGCCTTTTTCAAAACCTTGAGGCGAGCAAAAAAATTTTTTTTTAGTCGGATGAATGCGAAAAAGTGTTCAGAAATCTAAAAGATCCACTAGCATCACAAACTCTCCTCCAGAACCCAAAGCTGAACGAAGAGCTCCTCTATACCCAGGGGTCAAATCTGAGGCCGTTAACTTAATTATAGTTCAAGAAAAGCTAGTGAAGTAGTTCACGATTTACTATTTCAGCTAAGTCCTTCGAGAAACCGAGCTCAAGCATTTGATTATTGAAATATTAATGCTTACTCTCATTTTTTTGTACCTGTAGGATTCATTCGTATTTCCAGACACATTCATTCATGATCATCATCGACCATTTGCTCATGTATGTCCTCACCAAGCCAGAGCACTCTGGTTGGCTTCTCAAATGGGCGGTGGAACTCAACGAGTTTGATCTCTTTTGTGCCCCAAATCGACATCAAAATATAAGCTATAGACGATTTCATAGCCGATTTTTTTTTGAACCAAGCGAGTCTGGTGAAGAAGTGTCGATTATAGCCATACGTGGGTCCTACACATTGATAGAGCGTCTAGTCAAATCGGGTTGGGGCTTAGTCTAATTTTGAATCAACCAACTGGGGACCACACTTACCAATCAATCGAAGTTGGATTCGAAGTCACCAAAAATCAAGCTGAATGCAAAACTCTAATTGTCGGTTTGCAGTTCACTTATGAGTTGGTTGCTTGCCACCTTTTGGTGAAAACCGACTTGCAGCTAGTGGTGAATCATGTGAATGGGTAAAATTTGATGCCAAAGACAAGATGAAGACCAAATACCTCAACAATGCTAAAATGAAGATAGAGAAATTTGAAAGCTTCAAGATGAAGCATATATCCAACTAGAAAACTAAGTGGAATTCCTCCTATACAAATGCATCCACTTAGGGGAGGGACACCTCAAAAGCTTGTTGAACGTACCATTGAGAAAGCCTAAGCAATGAAGTTGTGGAATGGAGAAATTAGGGTTTTGAAGTGGGGTTTGGAGACAATTTACGCAGTTTCCCTTAGGTCCATGCACTTCTTCACTTTTTGCCTTGAGGGGTGGTCAATTTATAGACCCGACCATGGTAGTTAATTGGCCATGTCAAGGGGTCTAAGGGGGCGCTTAGGTGGAAGGAAGACAGGGGAAAGAATCTAATGGGAGTGAGCCACATTGGATGGGCTCAATTTTGAGTTTAACCCATGGTGGTGCTCCCCGTGTTTGGGTTTTTCGGAGCCCATTGTGGCTGACCAAGGTGTGTGAGGTCATTATCTTGCAGAGGGGAGTCAGGGGTGGAGGATTGTGAAGTTAGTTTTGTTGTGCTATGTGTACACATGTTGAATTGAAGTGGAATGGTATTGGGTTAGTATTGGGTCAATCATGGGTTTGGTTCATGCGAATGGGCTTGGGTGGCTCCCTATGGTGGCTAGATCTACTGGTAACCAGTTGGATCAGTGTGGTCAAGTCCCCATCCAAGAGATTAGAGTTTAATTATAGGATTAGGGGATTCATGAGAATGGTTAGGTACTTTGGTAGGAATCATTAAAGAACTTCCTCCTTTTGCCACTTAGGGAATGGTTGCTCACATGAGGCTCACACATGTCTTTGTGGCTTTCATTTGGCTTGGGTAAAGCCATGTGGCTTGCCTATGGTTCATGCATGGCCCACACGACTTGCATCAAAGAGGAGGGTGAGAAATTCAATTATGGGGGCTAATTTCATAAATTCCAAATGGGGTTGATTAATCATGGGTTTTTGGATTTTAGGTTTGATTAAATTTGATCATAAGTGTCATATGGGCTTAACTTTAAGAGGATTTGGAAATTGGGCTTAAGTTGTAGACTTTTATGATGCGTTATGAGGGCTTGGTCGTAGGCTTGGTTTTGGACATGGGTTTGATGAATTTTGAATTTGGCATGGGCTTGGTGGGTTTTAATTTGTCATGATGAGATTTTGGGACATGGGCTTGATGATGTTGGATCAATTTTGGTGGGTTTTGGACTTAGGGTAGACTTGGGGTGGATTCAAGCTTGAACTTAGGAAATTTTAGAATTGAGCTTGAAATTGGTTGTGATTGGGTTTGATTTTTGATTTTGGGTAATTTAAAACGCATTTGATAATTTTGATGAAAATTGGTTCAATTTGGTAGTTTTGAGAATTTTGGTAAACTTTGGTGGAAATTGGGCGGTGTTAGGGTAGTGATGGTATGGTGGGGTGTAAGGGTGTGAATGGCTAAGTCACCCATGATCTTCCTAATGCCTTATGATTTTATGGGAATTCTTCATTGTGCTTCATCATGTTGGTCTTAACCCTCTCAACCAAGTATTTAGGGTTTGAGACCGCCCATGTGAAACTTCATAAAAAGAGCCAAGAAGTTGTTAGCACTTCTAGAAGGTGAGTCCCACCACTAGTCTTCTATGATGTCAATAGGGAGCCCTATGGCTAGATCCTAAATTCTAAAGAAAAATTTTGGACCTCACTAAAATGAGGTCAACACATCCTACCGCTTCAAAGGCTGATCGGGCCGTAAGGGTGATCCTGACTTTTTATATAGATGTAAAATGTGATGTATGCAATTGTATACTTTAACTTCCCTAATAGTTATTCTTAATATGCAACAAAGTCAAAAACTTGATCCAAAACAAAAGCTAGGTAAGTTTTCCACTATGAAACAAATAAGAATACAATTTTAATTTAAATATGGGATACTACGCAAGTATACATATTATTATCAAGTAGTATAAGACTTTTTTATTAAGTCCCGAATATCAAACCCATAAAAAATGACTATATGCACTTCAGAAAACTAGAAATTTTAGAAATTTTAGATGACAAAAATCTACTTAGCAAAATATTCTTACTTAAACTTAAGATGCTAAAATAGGAATGCAAATTCAATTCTTTTTGTAATTTTTTGGCTTATGAAAATAAAGTAAGTGACTAATTAACTTAACTAAATACTTGCAAGATGAAGGTGATATAAATAAAATATCTTTTCCTTATCTGAATCAGTAATTAGTAGAGAAATTCTGTTGTGGAAGTATTCTAAATATGTTGTGCCAAATAGAAGTAATAATATTCTTTACCCTTACTAGAGATGCTATAAAGAACATTGGCTAATCTATAGTTTGAATAGCCTTGAAGACTGGCTAGGCAGGGAAGATACTAGCTCTCACTCTAGAGTTCCCTCTTCTCCCTTCACCTGGGGGCTAACATCTCATAACAAAACCTAAAACTATAAATAAAATTGGGGGCTTTATCCTGTCACTTTAAAGTCCTCTAATTCTCACCCTTGAAAAATTTATTCCCTATTTATTTGCACTAAACACCATGAACTACATTCTCATTCATGAAATCAATTTGTGGTTTTAACCATTTATTGATTGAGATAATACCATCTTGGATCTTACATGTTCTCACAACATGTATTAATATCTTAATTGGTCAATTCAAGAAGTAAATAAAGTGCAAGGTTTCAAATCATCACAACTTCTTCCAACAACGACCTAATACTCCACACACCTTCCTTTTAACAATTAATCATTTACCATTTTAAGGAAAAATATAATAAAAACTATTCAGAATCCATGAAGAAAATACAACCACACATGAGTTTAAAAGTATAAATCATGCACACAAATAAGAAATCTATATTAAAACAAAGTATAATCACAAAGATAAACACTTATCTCAAATCCTCTCTACCAAATGTCTTAAAGTTCCTTTAAACTCTCTTCCTTCACTCACAATACAAACTAAACACTCAAAAAAAAAATAAAAAGAAAAGTGGTCGACGACGATGGGCGGCGGCGGCGATGACTTAGATGGATGATGGCTATAAATTTGATGGGTGGCTGGCCTCCTCTCTTGAAAAATCTAAGTCTTTTCTTATAAAAATCCAAGGGGTGCCTTGGTGTCACCTGAAAAAGGTGTCTCCATTCAATGAATTTTCTACAAGTTGTCTCCTCAAAAGCCAATTGAATGAATTTTCGTGTTCATGAGCTATTTCCCATGTTTTTACCAAGGGTTGCTTCAAAAACCTCTTAAAAAATCTGTTCAAATTAAATAATTCATCTCATAACTACTTCTGACACGTAAGCGTGGGGTACCTGATGCATAGGCGTTGATCTTAGGCACGCCCTAGTTCATTTTTGCACCTTTCTTCATTTTTGATCCAAATTTGACCTTTTTTCACTCCTTTTAACATTTTTCATCCATTTGATTGAACCTGAAAGTAAAACACACCAATAACATTCATTAAAGTGCAATATCTAAAAAATAGGTATAAAAATGTGTATAAAATACTATATATTTTAGGTGTATCAAAATCCCCCAAACTTAAGATGTTACTTGTCCTCAAGTGACCTTTCAATCTTTAAAAACCAACATAAGTAGATAATGTATACGAGTTTTTTTAGGAGTTACCAAAATTTTGATGTAGAAATATAGTAGTCCAATTTATAAAAAATATTAGTAAATGAGACCAACTTAAAGTTTAGAAATTTTTAATATTAAGAAAAATGAAAATATGAGTTTTTATCTAATTCAAAAATATTGTAGATTTTCTAAATATAAAGTTTAGGCATTTATCATCTCTATTTAAAAATTTTTATTAAGCATAATTTTACTCACTATATGATATCCTTAAGCTTAAGAGTGTCTCAATTCTTATACTTCAAAAAGATCAGATGTGGAACCAATTTTTTGATTAGACACTAATCCTCAAGCTTCTCCTCCCTTTTTCAACTTTTTCTTTTTCATTTCTTTTTTCAGGCAAGGATTACTATATCTGGATATGCCTTTAATGGTTTTAAATTCCACTATTCCTTTCCTAAAGCAAAGAGTTGATATTTTTCTTTCACTTAAAAATATAATAATAGTTTTAAAAATTAATTTCAATAAAAGAAATTTAATTTTTAAAAATAAAAGGTCTAAATTTCTAAATTTTTCAAAAATACAATTTTTCCTACCAAAGATAGTTACACTATATTTAGCATTTTCCAAACTAAAAATTTTTTAACTTTAAGTTTTTCTTCATTACTATAAATTTTAACTAAATTCTCTTACTCATTTCTAAAATCAAAATTTTAATTCCCTAATATAACATCATATACATAATCATTTTTAAATCAAAATCAAATTTATTTGAAATACATTTGAGAACAAATAAACTTTTAAGTTCTTTTTAGAAAAATTTTCATCCCCCCAAAACTTAAATTTTTATTAGAAATAAAACAGTTTAGCATCATAAATAAATAAGCAGGAATGAAAATTTAGAATAACATACTTGCAGGAATTTTTACATCCTAAATATGCACGCACAAAAATTAAAAACAGGAGTAAAAATTTTAAATTGACCAAATTTTAATTTTCTTAACATATAAAGATTCATCAGACTTCTATGTAGTGGAGTATAACAAACACACTAACAAACATACATGACTGCAACAAACACACTAACAAACATACATGAATGTAACATACAAAAAAATAACTGGCAGTAAATTGACAATTTTAAACATGCAGTTTCTTAAATTAAAAAGTTAGTTAGATTCTAAACCTTCCTAAGATTCTAGAATTACGTTCAACAAAGACTAACTAATACATTAAACAACACAATTATCACAATTACTATTACTAAACATAATAACTACTCACAAAACACAAATACATCACAGTAGGTGTACGAAACAAAACATAGCAGTCTTAACAATAACAACTAAAAACAAAACAAAAAGTACAAAATACTAGTACCAACAACAGTTCATAACAACACATAAACTAAAAACATAAAATAGAACTACAGATCCAAACTAATCATCACCCTCTTCTTCATCACTATCGTCACTATGCCAAACAACTGCAGGTTCATATGGTGGATATCTAGGGTACTAAAGAAATATAACATCCTGATTACCTCTCATAAGGTTTTCCATAGCTAAGTTGAATTCACTATCATAATCACTACGTCTCTTCATATACCCATGCATATGCTCAACAAAATGTTCTAAGTTTGATACCTTATCCACAATATGGTTTACATTGTCCAAAATCCTCTATAATAACTGTGACTGAGAATCAGATCCAAAAGTCTGATCTCGTGATGTAGAAGCATGTGAAGTAGAGGCTCGTGATGTCGAAGCAGCATAACTATTGGAGAATCCATCCCTCCAGCCAAAAATAGAATGATGTGAATAAGACTTCACATTCACACTTGTTGGGCTTGAGTGGCTGTAAGATCTCCTCTCAGATATCAAATCTAACGCCAAGTTGCTCACATAAAGAATCAGAGCTGTAGTAGTAGCAACGACGACTGAACTTGTAATAAATCCATGAATCAGAGCTCCAATATCAATACGCTTGAACAGCTGAATGCAATAGTTCAAGGTTGCTCGATCTCGAGTCACTTCACTCAAATGATTTGTAGGCAGCAGTCAAGCAAAAATAAAATAATGACATGCCTTTGCAGTGGCATTCAATTTTGAAGCAGGAAAGTTTACTCTTCTTTCAATTGTGATCTTTTAAAGCCTTCTTCCATCAATCAAAGATGAAATAATCTCATCTAACTCCTCCTCAATAGGAATATAGTTTGAATAAAAACACAAAGTACCCTGAGACAATTGATAAAACTGATTAATTACCTCAGATGAAAAAGGCACTGTCTTCTTCCTCACCATGACTCCTCTTCTTCAGCTTCGGGGAGATTTGCATAGAACTCCCATACAACTGAAATCACATCGACAGTAGAAAAAAAATAGAATCGCTCTCACTGGCGACGAATAAAACAACTCTTCAATAGCTCCTTCCGGACTTTTAAAACACTGCTCAGGAATCAACTTTTTTGATTGTAGTGCATCACTGTATCGATCTTGAGCTCTTAAACTGACAAATTCAGTTGAATTAAATGGAGCCTCTCCTTGCTTCTCTTCATTCTTGGTGACATTTTCTAAAAAACATATAAAATTCAAAATAAATTCCAAATTCAAATCCAAATGACTAAACTAAACTCCTAAAAACTTAAACTAACAAATCTATGCCTTTTCCATAGATTTTTCACAAATTTTTACCATGAATAGTGATTTTCAGGTAGCTCATTAATGTGCTTAAACTACATGGTGAAAATTAAAAAAAAATTTCATAAAAGTGAAGCTCTTACCTCAAGGATCTCAAATGTAGCAATTTTTTCCTCAAATCTCCAAGAAATCATTAAATAGGGTGTGCTCTAGCCCCAAAATCATGAAAACCTAATGTTGAAGGTGATGACAAGGTGCATTAATGGAGTTTTTGGATCAATTTTTCATTTAAAACCGTTTGCAAACTGGTTTTCATGAACCGATGCTTGTGCGTGAATGGTTTGGCACTTAGGCGCCTGCTCTCGATTTAGGCAGCGCTTAAGCACGGGTCTTAGCACTCAGGCGCAAGTGCACAAATTTTGATTTTTTCGTTTTAAGTGAAATGCACTCCTAGCCTAAGTCAACCAACCCTATATGGTCTTAAAACACTGTAATAACTATTTCCTCCCCTCTTATCTCTTCTCTTACTCAAGATTCACAATTTAAACCAATTCAATTCAACACAAAATAACATGAAATTTCACACAAACAAAACACTTATATTCATTTAAGAACAATTACAAATGTTTTCAAATACATAGATTCTCCATCCAAATAGTCTCAGATGAAAAATTTTCTAACATAAATACTAGACAACCAAAACATTAAAACATACTGAACACACTTAACATTAAATAAACACTAAACACATTTATCATAAACAAACACTAAACACATAAACTCTAAATTACAAACTGAATTCCATTCCCTAGTTGATGGAACAAATTTTGGCCTATTGTTAGTCTCTTCTTCACCATTTGGAATGTATATCTGAAAGAACAGATGATGATTAATAACTCTAGTTGAATCTTCTTCAATCCACTTGTTCTTTAGATATATTGCCTTGTCCGCTTCTTCAATAAAAATGCTATGGCTAAACTGCATCTTAAGTTGGCATCCCATATGATTCAGATGTGCGTTAACTTCCATCACTTTTGCTTCAATTGAAGCCACTTTAGCCTCAATTTTAGTGATTTTCTCCGCTATCCCTTTGATATTAATGTCGAGGAAACCGTTATACATCTCTTGCGCGCTCTGACTAATAAACATCTTTCTCATTACTTCCTCCTTCAAATCAGTCTGCCAAGATGACATTTTTTAAAACTCTCTCTTTTTACTTAAGATTTAAGGTTAAATGGAGGTGTGGTGAGATTTCTACTCATACCCTTCTATTTATAGGCTCTAAACTCTTTTTATAACTTTTAGGCACATTCTAGAACTGTCTCCCATGTTCAAGCTGACCAATTCACGGTTTAAACTTCTAGAAATTGAATTTAGCACATGTTTTTTTAACTCCCACACTTAATTGCGGGATCTTGACGCTTAAGCACCAACACTCAATTTAGCATAGGTCAACTTAACGTCCAAACATTTGTTCTACATGTCTAAGTCATCTTTTAATGTCTTAGAATAATCACTAACTCATTATATGGTCAAAATACTGCTAGAATTTTCTAAATCACACACAGCAAAAGAAAAATAAAAACAAACATAGATAACTATGGGGTGCCTCCCATAGAGTGCTTGGTTTAACGTTGTCAGTCCGAATTAACCAGTACTTATTCTAGTTGACCCAACATCAGAAAATCAATTAATTTAAGTTGGTCACCTATAAAGTAGGATTTCAGCCAGTGACCATTCACTTTGAATATTTTATCACTTTTAGAATCTTTGATATCCACAACTATGGATAAACTTTTATCACAACAAATGGGCCCATCCATGTGAACTTAAGTTTGCGTGGAAATAATCTAAACCTTGCGTTATAAAGAAAAACTTGTTGTCCTGGCTGAAAATTTTGAGTAAGAATCCTCCGATCATGCAACATCTTCATCTTTTCTTTGTAAATCTTAACACTTTCATAAGATTCATTTCTTATCTCTTCAAGCTCATTTAATTGCAATAACCTTTTCTCACTAGCTTATTTCAAATTGTAATTAAAATTCTTAAGAGTCCAATATGCTTTATGCTCAAGTTCAACTGGTAAGTGACACACTTTCTCAAATATTAGTCTGTATGGGACATTCCTATAGGAGTTATGTATGCAGTCCTATAAGCCCACAAAGCATAGTCAAGTTTGACCGACCAATCCATTTTAGTTCAATTTACAGATTTTTCTAATATTCTTTTAATTTCATGATTGGATAATTCAACCAAATCACTTGTCTGAGGATGCTAAGCAGTAGTAATTCTATAGTTAATATGATATTTCCTTAATAACTTTTCCATTATTGCATTTCTAAAATGACTTTCCCAGTCATTTATGATTACTCTCGGCATCTCAAATCTATAAAATATGTTTGTTCTTAAAAACTTTGCAACACTTTGAGCATCACATCGAGGTAAAGCAATAACTTCTATCCATTTAGATACATAATCTACTGCTAACAATATATTTAAATTCCTGAAAGATGTTATAAATGATCCCATGAAATCTAATCCCAAACATCAAATATCTCAACTTCCAACACACAATTGAGGGGCATCTCATTCCTCCTAGAAATATTGCTTACTCGTTGACATCGATCACAAGTTTTGATATAAGTGTTAACATCTCTAAAGATTGTATTAAAAAAAAATCCATATTCTAAAATTTTGTATGTTGTTTTATCAACACCAAGATGTCCCCCAAAGTCAAAATTATGACATTTTTGGATAATTTCATAAGTTTCTTCTAAAGGCACAAATCTTTGAATAATAAGATCCTTTCCTTGTTTATATAAAAATGGGCCATCCCAAAAATAAGTCTTAGCTTTAGATAAAAATTTCCCCTTCTGTTGATATGTTATTCCATAGTGTATAATAGCACTAACAATAAAATTCACAATGTCGGCATACCGCGGAACATGACACTCATTAACATTGAACAATTATTCATCTAGAAAATGTTCATTAATTTCTTTTTCAAAATTGAGTAATTTTTCCAATTCAAGCCTGAACAAATGATCAACAATTTGATTCTCAGCTCCCTTCCCATCTACTTTTTCAAAGTCAAATTCTTGTAAAAGAAGAACCCATCTTATTAATCTTGGTTTTGCATCCATCTTTTTCATTAAATACTTAATAGCAGAATGATTTCTATGCACTATACATTTAGTTCCAACTAAGTATGATCTAAATTTATCAAAAGAATACACTACAGCTAATAACTCTTTTTCAGTTGTGGTATAGTTAATTTGAGCTCCATTAAGAGTTCTACTAGCATAGTAGATAACCTTGAAAATCTTATCATGCTTTTGTCATAAAATAACTCCAATAACATAATCACTAGCATCACACATTAATTCAAAAGGTTTTTCCCAATCTGGTGAAATAAAATTTAGTGTAGTGAGTAATTTTTCTTTTAATAATTCAAAAGCTTTTAGGCACTCTTTGTCAAAATTAAAAATTACATCTTTTTCAAGTAAATGACATAGAGACTTAGCAATTTTGGAAAGTCTTTAATATAACACCTGTAAAAACCAACATGTCCTAAAAATCTCTTAATTTCCTTCACACTTGTTGGGTGAGGTAAATTACCGATCACTTGAATTTTTGCAGGGTCTACTTCCATATCATTTTCTGAAATTTGATGTCCCAAAACTATTCCTCCTACTACCATAAATTGAGAATTTTCCCAATTAAGGACTAAATTTGTTTCTTCACAGCGCTTAAAAACTTTTGATAGATGTTTTAAACATGATTCAAATGAAGTTTCAAACACTGAAAAATCATCCATAAAAACTTCAATCCCTTTCTCAAGTAAATCATAAAAAAAATTGTCATCATGCATCTTTGAAATGTAGTAGGTGCATTACATAAACCAAATGATATTCTTCTTAAAGCAAATGCACCATAAGGACTGGTAAAAGTTTTTTTCTCTTGATCCTCAGAAGTTATTTGTATTTGGTGATAACTGGTATATCCATCCGAAAATAAAAGTATTTATGGCCAGCTAGTCTATCCAACATTTGATCTAGAAAGGGTAGTGGAAATTGATCTTTTTTAGTTGTGAGATTTAATTTTCTATAATCAATGCATATTTGCCATCTTATGACTTGTCTTGTTGGTATTAACTCATTATGTTAATTCAAAGTCACAGTCACTCCTCCTTTCTTCGGAACATAGTGAGTTGGACTGACCCATGCACTATATGAAATAGAGTAGATAATTCCAGCATCTAACCACTTTAGAATTTCTTTCTTAATAATTTATTTCATAATAGGATTAAATTTCCTTTGAGGATCAGCCCTGGGTTTGCAGTTCTCTTCCATATGAATTCTACACATACAAATTGAAGGACTAATTCATTTTATATCAGTAATTGTCCATCCAAAGGCTTTCTTATAACTATTTAAAGTGTTCATCAAACTCTTTTCTTCTTCTATTGTTAATTTTAAGGAAATTATAATAGGTAATGTAGAGGAATCACCTAAAAAGACATACTTCAAATGTTTAGGAAGCAACTTCAACCCAAGCTCAGGAAGTTTTTAAATTGATGGACAAAAAGATGTATCTTTTTTTGTTATGTCCAAAACTTCAAAATTTCTCAAACATAATTTAAATCTTCCTTATCTAAATCTTCATATTGATCTAATTCCTCCTCTTGTTCATGTTCCACATCTTTCATCTCATATTTCTCTTCATAATTTGTTTTAAAATGACATTCACTTAAGTTTCTTATAACATCCATTCTATAGAATTCATTATCTTTACCTTTTGCAGGGTATTTTATTAATTTGGAAATATTAAATGTAACTGTTTGATCATTGACGTGCATAGTTAATTCTCCTTTTTTGCACATCTATCATTGCTCTTCTTTGTGGCTAGGAAAGGTCTCCCCAAAATGATAGGTATCTTCTTATCTTACTCCATATCTAACACAATGAAATCAACAAAAAAGATAAATTGATCCACTTTCACTAGGACATCTTCTATAACTCCTTTAGAATAGGTTATTGATCGATCTGATAACTGCAGAGTTACAGTAGTAGGGGTTATTTCTCCTAATCACAGTCTTTTAAATATTGATAATGACATAATGTTGATGTTTGCTCCTAAATCACATAAAGCTTTTCCATACAACATGTCTCCTATTGCACTTGTAATTGTAAAGTTACTAGTATCTTTAAGATTTTCAGGAAGTTTGTTCTGAATTATAGCACTGCACTCCTCACTAAGTGCAATTGTTTCATTATCTTCAAAATTCATTTTCCTGTTAAGAATATCCTTCATAAACTTCACATAGCTTGGCATTTGTTCTAGAGCTTCAACAAATAGAATATTAATTGTAAGCTTCTTAAAAATTTCCAAAAATTTTGAAAATTGCTTATCCAACCTTTGTTGTCGAAGCCTCTAAGAAAATGGAGGTGGTGGTTTTTCTAAATCAACTTTAAATGGAGAAATAGGTCCCTCTAAACCTTTCAGAGCGTCCTCTTTTGGTTCTTCAATTTCTTCTCTTTCTACTTCAGTCTCTTTTTGAACTATACCTTCCAATTCTCTTCCACTTTTGGGTTGAATGACTTTTACTTGCTATTTATTATGGTCTTTTAGATTTACTTCTGTAATACTAGGAAGTTTTCCTTGTTATTTGTTTCAATTGATTCTCAATATTTCTAATTATAGTTCATTGATTTTGTAACTGATTTCCCATTTATAAGACAACTCTTCTATAGATAACTTCTTCTCCTTAAATTGTGGATTACTGTTAAAACCTAGAGGATAAGTAGGTCTATAATTGTTATTCCCTTGGTTGTTCTAGTTTCCCAATGAGTTTACTTGATTGTTCCCCAATTGCTGATTATTACCACCCAAAGTATTGTTCTAGTTGAAGTTGGGATGGTTCTTCCAACTTGGGTTATAATATTTTGAATATAAGTTATTTTACTTATTATTTATGACATTCAAAGTCTCTAATGATGCTTGAGAATCTACCATTTGGCATAATGAATTATCTTCAATCATGGAAATTGGTTGAGAAAAATTCATTTCAAATTTGTCTAACTTCCTTGAAATTGCTGCAACTTGATTTGTTAGCATGACGAAAACATCAATTTCATGAATATTAGCTACTCTCTTAAGATTTAACCTTTCAGAAGGCCATTAAAAATTATTTGTAGCCATCTCTTCAATTAAAAGATAAGCGTCATGAAATGGTTTTGACATCAATGAACCACCGACAACAACATCGATAATAGATCTAAGAGATCCAACTAATCTATTATAAAATGTTTGAATTATTAACCAATCTGGTATAGCATGGTGTGGACACTTTCTTAAGAGTTCATTAAATTGTTCTCAAGCTTCATAAATAGATTTCCCTTCAAACTGTAAAAAATAATGTAATATCATTTCTAAGCTTCACAGTTTTTGATGGTGGAAAATATTTAGCAAGGAATTTCTACACTAAATCACTCCAATTTCTGATAGATCCAGGTGATAACAAATGTAACCATATTTTATCCTTATCCCTCAACGAGAAAGGAAATAATATAAGTCTTATAGTAACATCTGATACAACACCATATTTAAATGTAGCAAATATTTCTAAAAAATTGGCAAGATGTAAATTTGGATCTTCAGTTAGTGCTCCCTTAAACTGATTATTTGTTACCATTTGGACAATAGCAGGCTTAAGCTCAAATGAATTAGTCACTACAGCGGGTTTTGGATATAACAATGAAGTTCATCCACCGTAGAGTTTGCATAATCTCTTAAAGGTCAAAACTATTCAACATTTTGATTATTTTGATATGCCATTTCTTGAAATTTTTCAGTAATTTTTAATTTTTTATTTTTTCTAATTCAGAGTCGTAAGACACAAGTCCTATGGAACCTAAACTACACATACATTACTATAAAACACATAAAATAAAAATAAATTAAAAATTAAAATAAAAACACACAAGCAAGAACTTTTTATAAAAACAACACTACACCATTCCTAAAATAAATCTTAAAGTTTATATAAGAATTTGAAAAAAATAGAAATTTTTCTTTCTAAAAAGTTCTTTTTGAAGTTTTTTTTTTTGTTATTTTCTATGTTTTCCGTATTTTCCCCAGCAACGGTGCTAAAAACTAGATCCCGAAATTTTATATAGATGTAAAATATGATGTATGTGATTATATACTTTAACTTCCGTGATAGTTTTTCTTAATTTGCAATAAAGTCAAAAACTTAATCCAAAACAAAATCTAGGTAAGTTTTCCACTATGAAACAAATAAAAATACAATTTTAATTTTAAATATGGGATACTATGCAAGTATACGTATCGTTATCAAGTAATATAAGACTTTTTGATTAAGTCCCAAATATCGAACCCACAGAAAAAATGATTATATGCACTTTAAAAAACTAAAAAGTTTAGAAATTTTAGATGACAAAAATCTACTTAGCAAAATATTCTTACTTAAACTTGAGATGCTAAAATAGGAATGCAAAATCGATTCTTTTGGTAATTTTTTGGTTTATGAAAATAAAGTAAGCAACTAATTAACTTAACTAAATACTTGCAAGATGAAGGTGATATAAATAAAATATATTTTTCCTTATCATGAATCAGTAATAAGTAGAGAAGTTTTGTTGTGAAAGTATTCTAAATGTGTTGTACCAAATAGGAGCAATAATATTCTTAACCCTTACTAGAGATGCTATAAAGAATATTGGCTAATCTATAGTTTGAATAGTCTTGAAGACCAACTAGACAGGGAAGATACTAGCTCTCACTCTAAAGTTTCCTCTTCTCTCTCTATTTGGGGGCTAAAATCTCGTATGAAAACCTAAAACTATAAATAAAATTGGGGGCTTTAGCTTGTCACTCTAAAGTCCTCTAATTTTACACCCTTGAAAAGTTTATTTCCCTATTTACTTGCACTCAACCCCATGAACTATATTCTCATCCATGAAATCAATATATGAATTAACCATTTTTTGAGGAGATATACCATCTCAGATCTTACATGTTATCACAACAGGTATTAACATCTTAATTGGCCAATTCAAGAAGTAAATGAAGTGCAAGATTTCAAATCATCACAACTTCTTCCAACAATGAAGCCTAATACTTTACACAACTTCCTTTCAACACTTAATCACTTATCATTTCACGGAAAAAAGATAAAGAAAACTACTTAGAATCCATGGAAAAAACACAACCACACATGAGTTTAAAAGTATAAATCATGCGCATAAACAAAAAATCTAAATTATAACCAAGTGTAATCACAAAAATAAACCCTTATCTCAAATCCTCTCCACTAATTGTCTTGAAGTTATTTTGAATTCTCTTTCTTCACTCACAGTACAAACTAAACACTCAAAAAAAAAAAAAAAGTGGCTGACAACGGGGACGGTGATGAGAGGCGGCGATTTTGATGG
>JXCR01142109.1:0-10713 GCA_002079205.1 Phalaenopsis hybrid cultivar
CTAGACCTAGGCTACTAAAGAAGTTTTCTAGACCTCAACCAAAAGTGAGGTCAACACCAACATCTCAAATCTTTCCTGAACAGAATCTAATTCTTCATTTTCTAATTTGTCTAGAATAATTTCATCATTTTCTTCAAATTGTTCTTCGAAATGCTCTTCGTTTTCAAAATACTTTTTATTTTCAAAATGTTCTTTAAAATGTTCATTCAGTAGATGTTCAATAATTTCCATGTGAAAACATTCATTATCTCTCTCAACAGCAGGGTATTTCATAGATTTTGCAATGTTAAAAGTTACTTCTTGATCATTTACTCCCATAGTTAATTCTCCTTTGTGAACATCTATCATAGCTTTTCCAGTAGCTAAAAATGGTCTCCCTAAAATGATAGGTATTTCTTTATCTTCCTCCATATCTAAAACAATGAAATCCACAGGAAAGATAAATTTGTCAACTTTTACTAACACATCTTCTATAACTCCCTTAGGATATGTAACTGATTGATCTGCTAATTGAAGAGTTATAGAAGTAGGATTTACCCTCTCAGAGGACCATTGAAAATTGTTGGTAGTCAATTCTTCTATTAATGAATAAGCCCCATCAAAAGGTTTTGACATTAAAGAACCACCAGCCGTAGCATCTATAATCGATCTAAGAGATATCCACTAATCCATTGTAAAAAGTTTAAATTATCAACCAATCTGGGACAAATGATGAGGGCACTTCCTAAAAAGATCTTTAAATCTTTCCCAAGCTTCATATATCGACTCTCGAGTGATGAGGGCACTTCCTAAGAAGATCTTTAAATCTCTCCCAAGCTTCATATATTGACTCTTGATCTAAGAGATCCCACTAATCCATTATAAAAAGTTTGAATTATCAACCAATCTGGTAACGAGCATCTATCATCAATCTAAGAGATCCCACTAATCCATTATAAAAAGTTTGAATTATCAACCAATCTGGTAACGAAGAGGACATTTCCTAAGAAGATCTTTAAATCTCTCTCAAGCTTCATATATTGACTCTCCATAAATTAACATTTCCTAATAAGATCTTTAAATCTCTCCCAAGCTTCATATATTGACTCTCCATCAATTTGACATATTTCCTAAGAAGATCTTTAAATCTCTCTCAAGCTTCATATATTGACTCTCCATCAATCTAATCACTAATCCATTATAAAAGGTTTGAATTATTAACCAGTCTGGTAACGAATGATGAGGGCATTTAAGAAGATCTTTAAATCTCTCCTAAGCTTCATATATTAACTCTCCATCAATCTGACAGAACGATGTATATTTAAATCTCTCCCAAGCTTCATATATTGACTCTCCATCAATCTGACAAAATGATGTTATCTTAAATCTCTCCCAAGCTTGTGTTGACTCTTCATCAATCTGACAGAACGTTGTTATGTCATTTTTTTAGTTTAGCTGCCTTGGATGAAGGGAAATATTTGGATAGAAATTTTTGTGACAGTTCTCCCCAAGTTCTAATAGACTTAGGTTCTAATGAGTTTAACCACATCTTAGCCTTATCCCTCAGTGAAAAAGGAAAAATTCTAAGTCTAATAGCTGCTAACGAATTTAACCACATCTTAGCCTTATCCCTCAGTGAAAAAGGAAAAAGTCTAAGTCTAACAACAATTTGAGACTATATCATATTTAAAAGTAGCACATAGTTCTAAAAAACTAGCGAGGTGTAAGTTAGGATCTTCATTTGGTGTACCTCCAAATTGATTGTTTTGTACCATTTGGATAATAACAGGTTTAAGCTCAATTGAATTAGCAGCTACATCAGGATTTTAGATAGATAAGTGAATTTCATTTGCTGTAGAATTTGCATAATCTCTTAAATGTCGAGGTTGGTGTTCATTCTCTATTCCTTGATTGTTCATAATGTTTTCCATTGTATCACAATTTCTAGGTTTTCTTTTTAATTTTCTAATTTTTCTAACAGTTCGTTCTAATTCTGAATCATATGGTATAAGATTTTTTAGGTCCAAATTTGCGCATACAATTTAAAATTAATACTCAGTAATATAATTAAAAATATAAATATAAATATATANATATTCAATAATGTTAAAGTCAAATTTGTCAACGCAAGTATACGTATCGCTCAAGTAATATAGGGCTCTAATGGAGTCCTAGTTATCGATCCCATAGGGAGAAATAGAATACTACGGACTAAGGCTTAATAAAAAGTAAAACTTCAACTACAACGACGACGTTCAATTTGCTTATCTGTCACTAATAGGCAATTGAAATAAGTAGATAATTTAGATAACTAGTAAATAACTAATGATAATTTAATTGTGATAATCACTATATAAGAAAAAATCATTTTCCTTATCAAGAAATTATAGTGAATGAATAAAATGAATTAGTTCAATTTATATTGTGCCAAATAGAAGCATACATATTCTTTACCCTTTGGTCCAGTCATAAATAACATTGACTAATCCTATGCTTGATTACTGATTCTGCAACTAGGTTGGGAGGATGCCGGCTCTCACTTCAGAGCTCCCACGTTCCCCTCACCTGAGGGCTAACATCTACACATCAGCACCCAAACGATAGGACTGAATTGAGGATTTTAGTCTGTCACTCTAAAATCTCTAATTCTACGCCCGATAGTAATATTTCCCTATTTATTTGCACCCAACTTCCAAGGGCTTTGACCTCCCTGAATCTTGGATATAATCTTCACTTTAGTTGTAAAACTCAACATATTTTAACAAATCAATTGGCCATATTGAAAGTAAATTAATATCGAAGTGAAAAGATCATCACAATTTCTTAAACATTTTCATGGCTTTACCAATTCAAATCACTATTTCACAAATCTTGATACAAGGAGAAAGACAGAGAAAACTACTCAGAACTAATGGGAAAAGCACAAAAATACTCGAAATTCATATGTAAAATCAAAGCCATACAAACTATAACAAGTAAATAACTTATCTCTAAATTTCTCCCCAAGAACACTCCTCGAAGTTCCTCTGAATCTCTTCCTTTCTTTACAGCACACAGAATTCCTATTCGAAGTAGCAAGGAGGAAGATATCTCACACTTTCCCTCCACTCTTACAATTTCTTGAAGAATTCCTTACAGTTGCACGCTCTAGCAAGCTCTCTACACACTAATGGAACCTATCTAACCTCCATGACTCTTCTATTTGACCAAAATCTTCTCTTTAAATATGTGGATGAGTTTTCCAAAGAGTTGTTTATGCACCCCTCCAAAATCCGGCATTATCCATTGTACAAGTACACATAACTGTCGATCCCGCCGTCGGCGGCCTTCTAGAGATTTTGTTATGTAGCCTCGGGAAAAGCTCGTCGTCGGCGGCCTAGTGCAATTCTCCACATTTTGGTCCTTTTTGCTCCAAATTCGCTCCTTTTTGCATCTTTTGCTCTATTGACCTTAATTCATCATTCCTGTAACAAAACATCAAAAATATCTTTCTTTAAAGTGCAATATCATTAAAAACAGTATAAAATTCCTACAACAAAACATCAAAAATACCTTTCTTTAAAGTGCAATATCATCAAAAATAGTATAAAATAGATACAAAAATCTCAACATATTTTCCTTTGGTCACATCCTTCCCCTATACAATGAGTATTTGGGTTGTGAAGAAATTAAAATCATTTAAAAATATATAAAATTGTTTAGTGCCAAATAGGAGCAATCCTAGTCTTTATCCTCTTCTAAGTGCATAAAGAATATTGACTAATCCAGAGTTTTGTCACTAATTCTGTAGTTAGGCTGGGAGGATATAGACTGCCACTCCAGAGCTCCCACTACTCCCTCATTTGAGGGCTAACAATCTCGCATCAGTTTCCAATCAACTAGACCAAATTGAGGATTTTAATCTGTCACCTTAAAATCTCCAATTCTACATCCAACAAAATATATTTTTCTATTTATTTACACTCAATTTCATTGATGAAATATTATCTCATGAAATCAAATGTGATTCTCTCCATGTTGTAGAAATCATAGCCTTTTTGGAACATATGTTTCTCAATACATTTTCATATTTCAATTTGCTAAGTTAAAAAGTAAATGAAGATCAAAATTCAAATCATCACAAATTATTGACATTTAAAACCATATAAAATAAAATCAATTCTTCACAAAACTAAATCTCATTGTAAAGAGAAGGATAAAGAAGACTACTCAGAATTAATGAGAAGGATACGACAAAGTACTGATTTCATTAATAAAAATAAGTTTACAAAACAAAAGAAATAAAAGATACAACTTATCTCACAATCCTTTCCAGGAAAATCCCTAGAAGTTCTTTTCAAATCTTTCTCTCTTTACAAGCACTCTCAATTCTTTCCTAGAAATGTAATGAAGAAGAAATCTGTCACATTCCCTCTCCTCTTACAATTCTTGAAGTAAATCTCCAAGCCCTTCCTCTCACTCTCAAACCACACGCACACACACAAAAACCACAAACTCACACCCCAAACTCCTTTCCAAGCACTAGACTTCCCTCTCTTTTATAAAAGGCTGCCTCCCTCCAAAAAGTATTCAAAATTTCCTCCAAAATTCTATCCAAAAGTCAACTCTTTTAAATTCAAAAATAAATTTCCATTGATCTAAGAGACATATCCCTTCATAAAAGAAACTTTTAAAGTGTTTAGATGCATTGAATCACTCCAAGGGGTGTTTAGAAAAAGTTTTCCTTTGAAAATTTCACCCAAAATTTGTCTCAAACTGCCTTAATCTGCCAAAAGTCATCTCTAGCACATCGTTCGCCAGTTATTTGGATTTTGGATCATCGTGCGCCGGTTTGGCGCATCATGCACCACTCTACAGTAGCTCCACCACTATTTGGCAACGTTTCAGCTCCGTTTCGCCTCGTTTCAATTGTGTTTTTGTCCTAACAGATAACCCTGCAAAATAAACATGAAACCAACCTTCATTTAAAGTGTAATTTCATTCAAAAACATGTGAGAAATGTAAAGTAGATTAAGCATATAAAGACATATCGAAATGTGTTAAGTTAGAATAATCTTTCTTGCTTGTTTTTACTTCAAATTGCACTATTTTTGCTTCATTTTCTCCAAAATTTCATTTCTTGTACCTAAAATAAAAAAATATGCAAAATACCTTCCTTTAAAGTGTAATATAATTAAAAATCATTAAAACTGAGCATAAAATATAGATGAAAAAGTAGATAATTTTTTGGTGTATCACTGGGGCCTTGATGTCAGTCTTCTGGGGTGCCTAGGCGCCAGCCTCGATTTATGCAAAACAAGAGGCTGACACTTAAGCCCCATATGTGAAGGCCAAGGCCTTGGCACTCGACTAATTGGGCGTCTAGGCTAAATTTTGGTTCCCAACAGCTTGGCTCCGTTGCGCCAGCTCTCTATCTCCTAGGTGCCAGAAACTACCTAGGGGAGTTACATCAATTCAACCCACTTGTTCGAAGCATCCTTTAGGCAGACCATAGGCAATTTGAATAGAGTATTTTGGAGGTTATCTAAGAAGAAGGAAAAAAGACTTTTATGAGAGGAATGATGGGGATGTCCTACTTATCTTAAAAGAGGTTTCTTTAGAGTAAGAGGTTTGCTCTAGGGTAGAGAGAGCAATTCTAGAGTAGGGAATTATTGAGGATCTGAGTGCTAGAGTAAGGAGAGTCTACATGAGAGTAGCAAGGGCTTTGGTGGAGCATTCTCAAGGCTGTATTGAGAGAGATATAAGTATTCTTGTGTTTAAAGTATTGTATTTTCTGTAAACACTTTGATATATGGATTCTCTTGATTTCAATAAAGTTTTGTGGTGTTTTCTCTATGTTTTATGAGTAATCTGCTATACCTATTTCTTGTGGTGATGAAGTGTGAAGTGTAGGAATGTGAAAATTGTTTTAACCTGTTTTTAATCTTTTAATGTGATGTTCTTTCTTCTTCATTTCATTTACTTGTCATTCTAGCCAAATGATTTGTTAAAATTTGTTGTGAACCTATAATGACTCGAGAGAGCTATGACTTGAACAACTAGGAAGACCACGTTGATCTACAGGGTATGAAATAATAGTACACTATAGGGAGATGCAAATGTTAGGGAAATAATCATTGATGGGTTCAAAGTGGGTCTTAAAGAATTAAGGCCACTTTAACCAAACATCTTTATATACTCTAGAGAGGGTAAAGAAGAAATTTACTTCTATTTGTTACTGCCACATTTCAGTTCACATTTTCTCATTTTTTATACTCCACTACTATCACTGCAATGGAAGGTAGATTTGTCATTTGATTATCAGCAATTCAACTAGGATAATTAGAATTTATGTAGGAGTAAACTATAAACTTATTGACATTACGATGGGAACTGTTAACATAATTTACATACTATAAATTCCAAACTAAGGAAGAATTAAATAGGCTAGAACCTTTGCTAAATTTAATAAGGTCATTCTCTGTGGAATTGACATTTCGGGCCCAAAAAAAAATCTGATATAATTTTGATCGTGCACTTATGTAAGCTAACTGGGCATTGAATCATTTGCTAAGGGTCACAACCTACATTGAAGCTAAACCATAAGTCTAATCCAACTTAGATATATTTCAAATTGAATCCCTTTAGGTCTCACATAGACCTAATTCAACTAACACACTGACTTAAGTGACCTAACTCGGGTTAACCAAATCAACTAAATCCACCAGGTCAACCTGACATAATCTGTGATAGACCCAAATCAACTGAATCACCGGGTCAACCCGACCTAATTTGGGCTCACCCAATTCAACTGAATTATGGGTCAACCCGACTTAACTAGGGTTAACCCAATTTAATTGAAACACCGGTTCAACCCGACCTAACTCGGATTAACCTAATTCAGCTAAAACACCTGGTTAACCTGACCTAACTCGGGTTAACCCAAATCAACAAAATCCACCGGGTTAATCCAACCTAACTTCGGTTATACCAAAATCAACTGAATAACCAGGCCATCCCGACCTAACTTAGATTAACCCAATTTAACTGAATCACTGGGTCAACCTGATGTAACTCAGGTTAACCTAATTCAACAGAAACATCGAGTCAACCTGACCTAACTCGGGTTCAAATAATTCGACTGAATCACTGGCTCAACCCAACCTTACTCAGGTTAACCCAATTCAACTGAAACACTGGGTTAACCAGACCTAACTCAGGTTAACCCAATTCAAATGATTCACCAAGTCAACCCGACCTAACTCGAGTTCACCAAATTCTACTGAATCACCAGGTCAACCCCACTTAACTCAAGTAAACCCAAATCAATTAAAACATTTGGTCAACCCAACCTATCTCGAGTTAACCCAATTCAACTGAATCACCGGGTTAACTTGACCTAAATCAAGTTAATTCAAATTAGTCAAATTTGAGACTTAACCTCAAAATTTGGAGTAAATTCAATTTAGGATCTATTCAAGTCTAATACAACTTAAACTTGAGTAGTAATTCAAGTCTAAATTATTTTGGACTTTAAAGAGGTCTGATATAACTTAAATTTGACTCAGTCCAGGATGATTAATTTGAATCAGCTCAGTTTAACCTAAGTTGATTCTAAGTTAATGTGACTTGATGAATGATGAACTCGGTATTTTACTTAGTTAGTCTAAGGTCATGTAGGTTTAGTTTGACTCTAGTTAAACTAAGCTAACCTGGATTAATCCTATTGTACTTAGTATAAGGATTTAAGATACTTTGAGGAAAACTATCCTAATTCAGATTAACTCAGATTACCTAGAGGCTCACTTTGGATCACTTTTGATTAATCAACCTAAACCTAGGTGACTAAAGAATAATCAGGGTTTGACATCTCATACGAGAATAAAAGCACACTTAACCTTCTTGTTGACCTCACTTTTGTTTGAGGTTTAGTTTTTCCGCTTTAGTAGCCTAAGGTCTAGCCATAGGACTTTTCTATTGACTATTCTTAGAAAACTAGAAATGAACCCTCACCATTAGAAATTCCAAACTCTTCTGTAATCAACTTGAAATTTCACATATTGGTCCTAACCTCCAACACTTAGTAGGTGGGGTCATTATGGGGGAACTTAAGATGAGTCACCCTTAGGATTGCTGGACCTTAGGGTTGACCCTAGGAGTTGGTCTAGGGCTTAAGGTACATACTTGCACTCACAATCACTCACAATCCTAAACTTAAACTTCTAGGCTTTAGTCCCTTGATACTTTTGGGAGACTCATGTAGGTGGTCCCCTAAACCCACTAGCCCTAGGCTAGGGTTTAGCTAAGACCACTACATAGAGGACCCAAAATGGGATTTTCATTGGTCCATGGCTTATTGATGGTGGTTGGCACTCCAACTCTACCAAGATACCCAACTTAGCATTTTGCCCTTAAACTCCCCCAAATTACCTAGATACCCTTAGGACCCCAAATTTGACCAAAATTCCCAAATTGGTTCAAAAATCATTTCAAACACCTTGAAAACATTCAAACTGCCCAAAATCAACAAAATTTGCCAAATTACCAAAATACCTCTCATTAGCCCAAAATTCCAAAAAATCATAAAAATCACAAAAATAATAAAATTCATGGAAATGTTCTAAATTGCTTCCTAAGCACTTTGGAACAATTGAGATATTTTTCCTCATTTTCTAAATAAAGAAATTGAATTTTGAAGCTTAAAATAATTTTTAAAGGCTAAAAATGGTTTTTTACTAAAATAATTCTAATAATTCAAAGAAAAATCAGAAAAATATGAAATTTGTTTTTTTATGTCCCTTGACATAGAGAGATTTAATAAAAATATAAAACTTAATTTTTCACATTTAAAATATTTTATAATTAATAAACACACTATAACTTAAAATAATAATTAAAATTCAAATAAAATTCAACAAAATCATGAAATTTTGTCTAAAGGCTTCTATAGTCTAAGCATGCCTCCAGTTAAAAATTCAAGGGATTAGAATTTACCTTGGTCAAGTTAGGAATTTTCTTTGAAAAATCCTATTTTTGTAAAATAATTATATAGATAAATTTAATTTTGAAAAATCACACTTTCTCCTCTAATGTCTCAATTTACCCATGAGTGAGGTAGGATAAAAATTCCAAAGTCATTTGGATTAAATTTGATGAATTTTGAAGTGTAGACCCTTAGGGGCAAATGTAATTTTGAAAATTTAGCTTTAATTAATATTTAGGCCTAATTTCAGAAAGGGAAATGGAAAATCTTTGATTCTAATTAACATATTTGGATGTTTCAAATACAAGGGGTTAACTGGTAGAAACCAACCTCACTTGTCCTAATTAAAAAGGGTAAATTTGCAATTTCCTTAAATTACATAAATTTGGGAGTCTAGCCAATTAAATGATCCTAGACTTAGGAGTATGATTTTGGGTGTCAATAACTCACTAATTTAATACCATTATTTGATGCTCAAATGAATTTTAAAATAAAAACATGAATCATCATCATCACTTATAAGTCAATTTCATTTGCAATGACTTAGACACTCACCAAAAATCCTAAGGGCTTAGTAGTGACTTAGGCTAAATCAAGTTTCATTTAAATAAGGATTAGAAAAGTAAACATCATTGAAAATTAAAACATCTTTCAAACACTACAAGCCCAAGTCAAAATTTGGCTAAGTCTCTTAAACTTGTCTCTTTAAGGGTCTTCACCCACATAATTCTTATATTGAATCACAAGTGATAATTACCCTATTCTTAGGGATAATTGAGACATCAATGTTCACTGAGCACCAAGAGTATTTATAGGATGGGTTATTAAGCAACATAATAAGTTTAAATGAGCTCGAGACTTTTCACCAGGCGGTGAGAGAGTAGCACGGACCTGCTTCTTTCTCCAAATCTATTGGATACCTCAGAGGTCTACCAAACTTAATATGTTTTGCTTGATAAATTGATCAAATAGGGACCCACCAAGATATGACCTAGGGTTAGGCAGGTCATTAAAATTTTACTTCTTTACTTCATATAAATTGCCCTGACGTGCATTTTGAGTTTCAGGTGGTGGAACGAGAAGACTCGCCAGGTACGCTTTTATAGTTTTTAATATTGCCTTTCTTGTACTTTTATGTTATACTCTTATGCTTACACAAATTTGCATGCTAAACAACAATGTCACCCTGCATGAAAATTAAAACTATTAGGATAGCCACAAAACCAAAACAAAAACTAAAACTAAAATCAACTAAGATAAAATTCACGGTCACAACATTCAAAATATAGAACAACTCAAAATTTAATCACAAACATCACACAAAACTACAACTTCAACTAAATTAAGACGTCTTTATCAGATGATTGGGAATTCCTCGGAGGAGGTAACCTACGGTTGCTAACGAGGCTTCCCACGGTCTAAATGAAATTATGGAACTCATTAAGTTGAGTTTAGTAAGTTCATTTGGACTAAGTGAATCCAATAGAAAATAGTGGTGCGAGAACGAGGGAACCGTAAGATCCTAACCGGTGTCGCTCTAATCAACTTTAATAAGCCCCCATAAAATTTAAAGAACTACAACCATAAGGCCACCTGATTTGACATCATAACTTGACACACTAGAAAACTCAAACTCGTCGTAGCAAGGAGCTTGGAGCTAGCATGGTGGGCAGCACGACCATCTTCAACAGCAAAACATGTCTTCCCCAGCTAAACCAATCTTCCTTCCTTAGATATAAGCAACAAAGTCATAGGACTTCGAGGTTGCTTGC